>PVLD010000178.1:238135-353679 GCA_004027595.1 Dinomys branickii | reverse complement strand
GAAGGAGAAGGAGAAGGAGGAGAAGGAGGAGAAGGAGAAGGAGAAGGAGAAGAAGAAGAAGAAAAGGATATAAATATAATGTTCAGGCATGTTGCCAATGTGAATCTTTAACTTGTATGATGTGAAAAAAGCTATAGCTAATTAATTTTGTTTGTATTATGTATGTTTTCTATTTATAGCAATGGTGTTTGTTTTGGAGAAAAGCGATAGGGACCCGGGGGCAGCCTTTGTTTACATATTGCTATGGCTGAGCTGAACCAGGGAAAAGGAGGCAAGGGGATGCCTCCTGACCGAGGACATCACTAGTTGATCCAGGAGCTTTGGGGCTGTGTACTCCCCAGGGTCAGGGGCGGGGGAATATGCAGCAGGGACACAGTCTCAGGGACTCTGGGAAGACCAGAGGCAAGGGAGGAGGGGCTTGCTGGAGAGGGAGGGAGTGCAGGATCTGAAGGTCACCCTGGGGTTCAGGGTCTGGGATCACAGAGGCTTATCTGCTGCCTTTGTCTGTGAGCAGGGAAGACATCAGGAAAAAGATAAAGAGCAAATGAAGGATGCAATGAAGTCCTCACAGACTAAACTTCTCCTTGTTTGATTTATCATCTCAGGGAACAGGAAATGAGTGTTTCAGGTCCACAGGCGCAGCAGCAGTGACTGGTGGCCATGGGGACAGAATAGATGGTTAGAGTGAAAAGTGGGCCCTCTGCTGCTCCTGTGACTTCTTGTGCCAGGTGCCAGTCCTCTCTTGGGTCCTCATCTCTTCTGCTCTTCCAGGGATGGCATCTTTCCAAGTCTGCAATGAGGGAGGGCCTCACTGTTTTAAGTAGACTTTTCTCTGTCCTTCAACTCCCCAGCTGGGAGCATGAGCCACGACTCTAACCACAGTGGAATGACCTAAAGAAAGAGTAGGGTGGCTCATGTTGCTGCACACCAGAGGTCTGGAAGAAGGACTGGACTAAGGCTAGTAGGACTAGGGCTAGCAGGCTGTCTCAGAGGTGGGTTTGGGTGACAGAAGCCCCAGGTCTCCCTAAAGTGTCCAAGGTTGAGGCTGTGCTGTCACTGGGCAGGGGATCGGAATAGTCAGCAGAAGGCCTAGAAGAGGAGGCAGGGAAAGGGTGGTGTCATCCATGTGGTGATGTTGAGATGTGGTGCACATGCAGCACTGAGACACCGTGCTACGCCGTCTAGATCAGCCCTGCAGCCTCTGTGGGGAGATCGTCCAGGACCAGAAGCAGACGACAGACAGAAGGGCCCAGGCCCTGCTCCAGCAAGTGCTCACAGGGGACCCGTGGGCCAATGGCAAGCCCTGCCCCTCCTCCACAGATTACAACCTGCGGGTCCCCAGCACCTGGAGAGCCCCTGTGCAGTGTACCTGCTGAGAACTGGCACGGCCTCTGCGAAGTGCACCTGGGAGAGCAGGCAGAGGCCCAGCTGGGGCGGGACACTGTCATGGACCGAGTGGCCTTGGGGCACAGGGTGTAGCACACATGCCAGGGAGGGGCCGACACCCACAGGGGGATAGGGCCAGGCTAGCTGGCTGGTGCCCCAGGGAGTTGCTTTCCTTTCCTCCTTACCCCATCCCACGCCCTGCCGAGTCTGAGTACGGTCCTCATCCCTAGGCACTCCTCACCGGCACTCGTCCCCACCAGGATCTGAGGATCAGGACTGGCCATCTGACATCTCACAAATGGTTCCTGATGACCTCCCAGGAGACCAGGGCATCCAGGACCCAAGCCCACTGCCTTTTCAGGGCTTCCAGCCTGTGTGACAGCCCTTGTCACTCTGTGTGCATTTGTCCCCCTCTGCCGTCACCTGGTCCAGGGGCAGGTCTTCTGACTGTCCAGTCTTGTTCCCCAGTTTCTTGCCCAACATTACCCCAGCACTGACTCTGACCCAGAGAGCACGAACACACTGAATTCTGAAGCTTAGCACCTGCAGACACTGCCTACTCCCAACTCACCATGGAGAGGTGAGGCCACTTCCTTCAGTGTAGCCAGATCAGGGTTCAACAGGGAATATGGAGACTAAATAAAAGGGAGGTCTTAAGCGAGGAGATTGGCTCACCGGCAGCTTCTCCCTAAGGGGACCAAACCTCAGTGCCACCAGCCTGGTCAACAGCCACCCATCCTCTGCCACCGTCAGTAAAGCCCACTGTGCTCACGTGCTCAGACCCTAGGCCTGGCCAGCAAGGAGTTCCTGTGCCCATTGCATCTCCCATTCTGGTTGGCAACCTGGTGACCTGGGAGGTATGCTCCAGGTACCCACTGGCCCCACGGGTGCTGCTCCTGGGGGTGGGCAAACAAGGGTGGACACCCAACATTCGGAGTGAAGTCTTTCCAAAATGGCCACCCTCCCCTGAGCACAGCTGCCCCTGCCAAGTGGGACACGGGGTCCCTGCTGGGTTCAGTGCTTCCCTCTTCCCAACCATTTCACTCCAGCCCCGTCTTCAGACAGCCTGGGCTGCCAGATCGACTCCTCCCCGACAGCAGCAAGAACCTGTCAGAGATCCCCTTGTCCCAGAAAGGTACGCGTGCCCCCTGCCTGGCGTCATCTAACTGCTCAGATCACCCAGCCCAAAGCCCTGTCCTCCCTTTTGTCCTCCTGAATGTGCTATGCTTTGGGTGCTGCCTATTCTGTAGTCACCAGTGCCCCAGGTTGTTAGCCACCTGCCCAAGGACACAGACACGGAGAATAGAATAGGGACACCAGGCACCTGAGATCACACCTCCTCCATCCAATAATAATTGCAAATACCAACTGAATCTCTGTCCCCTGGAGTGGGTAGGCTAAGCCCCTTGTCAGACACTGGCTAGAGGCGGCAGCATGCTTGATGTATGAGCCAGCGGGCTGGGACCGAGGTCTTTCCAGAGGCCTCACGTCCTGGTCCCTATTTTAGGGGGCAATCAGCAGACTGGGGAAGAAGTGGGCACCATTATCTGAGTGAGGAGACAGTCCAGAGGAGGCGATGTGGGTGTCCACATCTGTCCTGCAGTGCTGGGGGTGGGTGGGTGGAGAAGGCAGGAGTGGCAGCTGCTGCGGCTCCGGTTGATAGCGGGCCGCAAAGGCGTCCTCCCAGTCTTCCCTAGAGTCCCCTGTGGCCTTGCACAGGAAGGAGGAAGGAGCGGCTGGAGGAGCCTTGAGGCAGGAGTCGCTGTGGTAGTACCTTCCTCGTCCTCCCTGGGGGAAGAGCAGCAGTCTGGTGAGGACACAAAGCTGAGGCCGGGGGGTGCAGAGAGGGCCCTGGAAGGGGGATCTGAGGAGCTACTCTTCCCTCCACAGAATCCTCAGAGGGAGCCATGGCAGCAGATTCCAGAGGGACCCTGGGCCCAGGGAGTCCTGCTCCCTTCTGTGCCCTATGCTGGGCCAAGTCCTTCAGGGGCAGCAAGCCAAGAAGTAGTCCTTGAGGCCATTAGGGAAAAGGGCAAGGAGGGCTATGTGGAGCTGCCAACCTGGAGCACCTTGGATTTGCCCCTCGGGGTCCTGGGGATTTGTGGAGCACCACCTCCATGTCGCAGTCCTACGCAGCTGGGGCTGCCCCCAAGGTCCCCTTGCCTTTGTGACTGCCAGGAAGCTTGGTTTCTCAGGGTGCAAAACCATCAAATGTGAGGCCCTTCAGGGTTGCTTCCTGGCCTTGTGTCTGCCACTTTGCACACCGGGTCTTTCTCTGAACAACCTGTGTAGCTTAAGAAGGAAACCAGGTGCCTGTGTTGTTCTGTTGTTTTGAGGACTTGGCAGGTGGCCCAGAGGGTGATGTGGGACCCTTTCTGCAGCAGCAGGAAAACTTGACTAGAGCCTTATGAACTTGTGATGGCATTTTTGCAGGGATAGGGGCTTGTATGTAAGGCCTGGCATTTCTTAGCTCTGGCTTTGGAACTCACAGCATGGAGGTTTCTCTGTGGAGCCCCAGACCTGGGCACAAAGGAGGAAAGGCCTCCATGGGCCACTTGCACCTCAACACCCCACCAGGGCACTTTCTTTGATGGCTTTGCTGCTCCATTATTGTGGGCTCTTGCTCCCCCTAAGGTATCCCTTTCCTAGTTTCTCATGGTTCTGACCACCATCTTTCCTGTGCAGATGTCCTGGGCTTCCTTGTCTTTGGGATTTTCCCAGATGAGCCTCCTCCTGGGTCACACAGGAAGTCTGTTTTCTCATTACTCTTGTCTCAGCTTCAGATGTGTTGCAGCTGTGAGCACATAGCCCTCACCTCCTCTGCTGTAGCGAGTTTGGCAAGTTGAAGTAGGGCTCTCCAGGAAGGAACACAGGATTCTAGAATAGAGTCTTGGAGTCACACTGACAGAAAGCAGATGGAAAGTCTTTGGATACTTGTGGCTTGGCCTGGACGCTGGCCCAGGAACATGGGCACCTGTGGGTTCCCTGTCATTCTAAAAGGCTCAGCTGATGTGATGAGTGGGCCTCACCAGCTGGGCCCTTCCACTATGTCCTTGTCCACAGGGCCAGGGGCAAGGTGTGATCCTTGGAAACACAATTATTTTCTGAGCATGCTCTCTGAGCTGCTGACTTGGCCTGAGAGGATAGCATTCTGTGTAGCCCATTGCTGAGACACAGCTTTGGTTCAGAAGAGCAATGCTGGCGATGAGTGCCAGAATGCAGTAATGAAGGCAGTGTGACATACTCAGGTGCGCACGTGTGTGTTTGTGTGTGTATGTGTGTGTGAGCATGCACAGAAGATGCTGAAGGGTTTGAGGTACTATCATGCTATGGGGCTGCCCCTGGGCCCTCTAAGGAACTGGATGGACAGTGTGAGCTCTGACAGCTGTGGGTCATGAGCCCAGTAGAGGGGCATTGCTGGGAAGCAGGGTCCCTGCATGAGGCCAGTTTTGGCATCAGCATCTGAAAGACTTCTGTTCCTTTCCCTGGGAAGTCTGGAAAGGACACTTGCTGCGATTGGAAGTGGGGGCACCCCCAGAGCCTGCTGGGAAGTATGTGGTGGCTGAATGTGCTCTGCATCTTTGTCATGTTCTTCTGCATGGTGCACATGGACCTGGAGGCAGATGGATGCTGCCATTGCAGTGTGTGGCTGGCAGGAGGTCCTCTTGACTTCTTGGCACCTGTCAATTCTGTATCTGAGTCAGGATCCTGAAAGGTGTTTGAGACAGCTGATCCCATTCTGCGCCAGAAGATCACAGGTCACTTACCAGTTATTACTCCTAGCTCTGACTTCTTTGTGGACACAGAATAATTACACACATTTGGGGGTACCAAAACCCCTGCCGAGGGCATCAGTCGAATCCACCCAGCAACATGGCATATAGATGCAAAAGAAAGACAAAAAGTCCTGCCATTGAGGAGCTCTGGGATGATCCAGTGTTCTCTCTGGTACAACAGGCCTTGTTTCCAAAATCTTGTGGTTTTTGTTGGTATCAAGCAGGGAGGTGGGTGGAGGTTTTGGCAGAGTGCACAGGGAGAAGAAACTTTATGGCTGTACCATGCCCAGAGGCCTCCAATTAGCAACGCACATATAGTTTTGATGTACACAAGACTGGCACCTTGACTGCCCAGAAGGTTTACTGCTTTCTGAGGCCCAAGGCCTAAAATGTGATGTTATCTCATGTCTTAGCCCTGGAATTTCACAGGCTCCTGCTCGAGCCCCCATTCAAACTGTGATGATGAGTGGGCTAAGAGTAGTCAGTTACCAGTGGAACTGGCAATTGTCAGAAGATGTTAGTGACTTGAATTTTTTTAATAGCTAACCTATTACTATGGCATTGTTTTGTACATCTTGTGGTTATACTTTTCTCTTGGATGTTCAAGACCAAGTTAAGGAGAGACCTGTATTAATCAATTTTTTGCCATCTATCAAGGTCAGTTAAGTCTTCTCAGGAATTACCTTGGAACTGCACAGCACCTTTTAGTACTTCTGTCAGTGTCCGCTGTCGGGATGAATCACAGCCATTGCTTGACCAAGTTGCTTTCTGTGAAAGCTTGGAAGATTTTTTTCTCTCCTGATGACTCTCCTTAGGCACACTGTACATTGCAAATCACTTTACTCTGTGGTCCCGCAATCTTCTTGGCCAGATCACCAGGGACTCATCAAGTTACGGGATGTTGCAGTGGAGGTTCTCTTGTCTTGGGTCCTCACTGACCTCAAAGGGCTGGGCCAAAATATTTGCTATACTCTTAGCCCATCTACCTTTACTTTGTTTTTGGTCTCCAAACTTCAGTTGTTGAACATCAGAAGAGAATGTTAATGGCATTATATTGTAGTGAAGGCAGTAAGCTTAATGTTACTATCTTATCTAAATATCAAGCATCTTAGAACATAAAATAGAACCATTATTTTCTAACAACCATGGATATGCTAATATTTGAATCCCTATAGAATGTTATTGGTTACATATTTGACATAGAAAATTAGAAATCAAAAGCCATACATAATATTACAGCATGACAATCATGATGACATTTTGTAACATACTTAAATTTCTATATAGACATACCATAACTCTTTTAATCAATTGTCTCTACTACATAAGAAACTTTTACCTCACTTGTTGCCCTTTAATGGGATGTATATCATATAAGTTTTTGTTGAAGGCAGATATCTGAATCCGAAAGAAAAACCTATCACTATGAACAATCCTCATTCCACACTTTGGAAGACCTGCACATCTGCAGGTATGAATACATTAAATGCACTATAAAAACATAATCAACTGTCAGCCATATGAAAACCTTTGTACCAGAGCATCTTTAAATCAAAAATCTTATTGTCTAGAAAACTTAATCCTTTGATGAATGAGCAATGTAAACATATTATAATGATTTTTAAAATAATGTTTATTAGGGTGTCTCCTATAAGGCTATGGAGATCATTGGGGCCTTCTATCAATGAACAAGAACTGGACAATGTTTCCAAGCAGATGCTTTCTTATTCACCAGTTGGAGTCCTGTCCAATAATTTCTCCCCACTCTAAGGAATTTTTGTTTAAGTATCTTCATTTTTGATGACCTATGAGAAAGCCAAATTGATATCATTTTGACCAGCTGGCAACCCAGATGGAAACATGCTTTTAAAATCTATAAGCCAAATTAAATTATGAACAAATGATCCAAAAATGCAAAAGGAAAAATTGTTGAGCACAAATAAAAAACAGTTGTTCACAAAATGGGCAAGTAGGCAAATATGTACACAGCTTAACAGATTGGACAAATAAATATCTTACAAAATTAGAGTACACTCAAATATATTTTTGCTCAAATTGTAATAATTCTCTTAGCAAAGCTCTCTTATAAAGAAGAATTTGGAAGGAACAAAATCTTTTTATCTATAATTAATATATAATTTTTGTAGTTTGTTTTGTCTTAAAAATACTGGTAACTTTTGTGTCCCCTTCTTTCATGTAACTTTCAGCTCAGTTACCTCCAAGCACTCTACTCTAACCTTTCATTTCTATTTTTGTTTACTATCTTCTGGGCGTTCTGGGTCAATTCTTTCAACTGTCCCCTCCTGGACATTCTGGGTCTAGCCCCATCCTTGTTTATCAGCTGTAGAGCATTCTCCGAGGCATTACTGTCATAGGACTGAGTACCTTTCAACTTCTTGAAAGGTGAAATCCTCCAGGCCTGGGTCCATGATATAGCCAGACAGCATGCCCTGGTACCCAGATATGCTGTTCAGCATTCTCTGGAAAAACACAAGCATACCCTCGACCCCCATGAGCACTGGGATGGATCCCTTCCATTGTCCAGTATGAAGATCTTTCTACAGCACCCTTCCTAGATTTTTTTCTTTTACCTGTTCGAATTATCTTTCTGCTGCTGTAGTCCCTTCCCTAGTAGTATTAAAAAAGTTAATGGTATGTACTACCAAGTGAAGTGTGTTATAAGGCATAAATTTTGTGGGAAAGGATTTCCTCTTTTGTTTTTTGTAATTGGATTTTGAGCATACAATGAGCATGTTCAACAATTCCTTGATCTTGAGGGTTATAAGGAATTCCTTTGGTAAGGGAAATATGAAAAGTTTTGCAAAACATTTGGAAGGCAGTACTTGTATAAGCTGGGCCATTGTCAAACTTAAGTGCTGAGGACAGCCAAGGGTACCAAAGGCATTCAAATAATGATCAATGACATGTTTAGCCACCTCACCAGTGCGAGCAGGGGCAAAATTAAACCCTAGGAAGTGTCCACTGAAACATGGACTCAATGTAGAGAGCCAAACTCAGGAATGTGAGTGACATCCATTTGCCAGAAATGATTGGGGTATAATCCTTGGTGTTTAAACACCATAGAGGGTTAGGGAAAATGTGTTATGCGTGAGGAACATTGTTCAATAATTTGTTGAGCCTGTTCCCAGGTTAAATGGAACTGTTTGTGTAAGGCAGAAGAGTTTTGATGAAAGATGGCATGGGAAACAGAAGTCTATTGAATGGCATCTGAGGCATTAACAGTGACAATAGCTAGCGATCTGTCTATAGTAGCATTTCCCTCTGAGAGAGGCCCTGGAAATTGGGAATGAGAATATAAATGACCAATAAAACAGGAGACATGATGTGATTGAATAGCAAATTGGAGAGTGTAAAACAAATGAAAGATATCTTCCTGGTTAGTGTGAATAGTGGCAGTTTCAATAGTGGCAGTTTCTGCAAACATAAGCATTGTCTGAAAAAAGGTTAACTGGAGTGGATGAATGATCTTAAAAGGCCTATATAATAGCTTTCAATTCCATCTTTTGTGTAGAAGAAAAACTCATATCCTGTATTTGGGAAGAGGAGGCTATAACATAACCTCTGCTGCCCAAGGGGAGCCAGCCATCTGTGAAAAGAGAGAAACCTCCAGCTATGAGAACTGAACTTATTTTTGAAGGAAAGGCAAAGGGTGTGAGGGAAGCAAATTGAATTCATTTATCTGGAAGATAATGATGATCAGTGATACCATAGAAGTTAGCTTGTGCATCTTGCCAAGAGGACAAGAATTGCTATAACCACTGTTGTTGAACCAAAGAAAAGGGAACAATAATATTTTGTACCTCATGTCCAAAAAGCTGAATAGCACACATCTACCCATGTGTGATCAGTCCTGCCACAGCATCATAAAAGAGTGTAATGGTTTTATGTGGAGTATGTGGCATATGTAGCCATTATAGAGGGCCCTGAGACTGCCAAAGGACACCAGTGGGCATATGTTGAGTTGAGAGAATAATTAAAAACATTGGCAAATATGGGTCAACTCTAGAGAGTTGAGCATTAGAGACAGCCAGATTGAGTTTATCCAAGGCAGTTTTAGCTTCTGACATAAGTACTCTTGGAGAGTTGGGGGCCTGGTCCCCTTTGAGAATGTCAAAGAGAGGAGCTAAATTGTGAGTTGTTAGCTTAAGAGTTAGGTGGAACCAATTTATATTACCAGGTAGAGTCGGAAAATCAGTTATGGTTGCAAGATGAACAGTTTGTGGCACAATATGCCTTTGTTGGATAAGGTGACCCAAATATGCAAAAGGCGCCATGGTTTGCACCTTCGGGGAGCCGCTGTTAGGCCTGCATTACAAAGGGCATCATCTAATTGAATAAATACTTAGCGCAAAGTGGATGAGGATTTATGTGCTAGAAGAATATCGTCCATGTAATGGATAAAATAAGCAGACGGATGAGCCTGATGGACTGACAAAGTGGCTGCAGCCACAAATTCTTGACATAGGGTTGGCCTATTTGCCATTCCTTGTGGCAGACAACACCACTGAAAGTGTTGAGTAGGGGATTGATGGTTAATAGAGGATAAACTGAAAGAAAAACATTTTTAATCTTGAGGATGGAGAGGGATAGTAAAAAAAAAAAAAAAAGTAAATCAATCACCATGAAGAAAAAATGTAAAGGAATAGCTACAGGACTGGGTAATCCTGGTTGAAATGCTTATAAAGGTTCTACAGTGTGATTAAAAGCCCTCAAAGTCTGTAGTAATCTCCACATTCCTGACTTTTTTTTTATTACAAAAATTGGGGTATTCCAAGGGCTACTGGAGGATTCTAGGTGCCCCACCATCACCTGTTCATTAACCAGTGTATGAGCTGCTGTAAGCTTCTCCTGAGTGACCCCGTAGATTGACTGGTATATGGGGCAGGACATAAGGTGAAAAATGTCCAGAATGGCCTTCTGCATCCCTCCAAGTTAACAATGTAGCACTTTTACTAGGATGAGAAGCACTGCCCACCCCCTGTAGATTTTTAGTTGCCACATCCAGAGTCCATGCCACAGGATCAATGGCTTTGGGCAATAACTAAAACATCTGTACCTGTGTCTAAAAGCCCTTTAAATGTTTTCCCTTCAATAATCAATTTCATCTTGGGATGATCTTGTTTAATCTGTTGAACTCGGTACATATCAGAGGACCCCAAACCCTTGGATCCCCTTGCCTTATTTAATAGATTTGCAATTTTTGTCAAGGGAAGAAGGACCAATTGAGTGATACAAGAGTCTGGGGTGATTTGAGCAGTGTTTTGAGTACAGTGACTCATAACCTTGATTTCCCCTGTATAATCAGCATTGATGACACCAGGCAATACCTGGAGACCTACTAAAGTGAGAGTGCTGCAGCCCAACAAGAGCCCCACTGTCCGGTGAGGGAGTCCACAGACTCCAGGAGGGATAACTTGGGGCCCCATTTCAGGAGTTAGTAAGAATCTGGAGGAAGGACTGAGGTCCAAGCCTCTGCTGTCTTTTGTTGCTTGCCAGAGATCAGAAATGTGCTTGGCTTTGGAGGGTAGGTTTGGGGAGGAGTTAGAGAAAGCACCATTACTGTTTGATGGGGCTGGAGCAGGCCTTGCTGGGAGTTTCCCAAGATGGGTTGGGCTTCCGCATTAGTTTCGGATCTACACTGAATTTCCCAATGATACCCTCGTCTACACTTTGTAGAGATAGTAGAAGGTTTTGTTGAAGGGACAGAGAGTGGCTATACTGCCCCTTCAGGTGCAGCAGAGCAATTTTTGCAAAATTCGTCCCACCGCCACAGCTGAAATAAGTAACCCTGGTTTCTTCCCTTCCCTCTTGGCTGTTGGTGAATAATGTGAGAGATAGCTGCTGCCAGGGCAGCCCCCTGCACATATATGAGGGGCCAGTGTCTGCACAAATGTGAATCATCTCAGCCAGTGTACCCTGTTCTTTGTGGGTTCTTAAAGCCTCTTTATACCATTTATTTGCCTTTTCAAAGGCCAACTTTTGAGCTATTAACTTGCTAGCCTCTGTATCACAATCTTCCCACTGCCTTGTAATAATTTTGCCACAAAAATCTTGAAAAGTTTCATCAGAACCCTGACAAATGGAAGTCAAATCAAAGGATGTCTTATCCTTTGAAGGAAGTTCCCTCCAACCCCTTGTGGCAGCTATTTTAATTCATTCATATACTTTTAATTCAAAAGTAAGTTGACTATTAGTGGCAGCAAAGGTACGTTCTCGGTTAACATGTCTTTTGCAGTGGTTATGTTGTGAGCAGCATTGCAAGTGGCCTGATCCATGAACAATTCAAAAAAAATTCCTTTCTACAACAAATAATCTCCCAGACTTAAACATGCTTTGGTTAATCCTTTCTAATCACTTGAGGCCATAATCTGTTGTTCTATAAATTCTATTAAACCTAAGGTAAAAGGAGCTGTAGGGCCATAGGTAGAGGTAGCTTGTTTTAATTCTTTTAAGGTCTTAAGGGGTACAGCTTCATGAAGACATATAACTTGTTCTAGATCATTGGGAATTTGAACTTCAATAACAGGGTAGACATGTTGAAAACCCTCCATGGACTCCCCCATCCATCTGGCTTCTTTTAGTGGCAATAGTAAGGGAGAGAGAAAATGGCTGTACTCCCTGAGAGGCAGAAGTTCCAACCCGTGATGTAGCAAAATTTCTTTGAGCTGAAAGGGCAGGAGTTGCTGTTTGTGGCTCAGTTAAGGTTATTGGGATGGATGTTATTCTGCCATTTTTTCCTTGCTCCAGACTTGATTTTAAAATACTGCTCCAAGCCAAATCCTTTTTAGTTGCCCCAACAAACTTATGACCACTAAAGCACTCCCTAATGCAAACCCACGAAAGTAAAGTAAATACAGGAATCAAGAATACAACAAAGAGTTCCATATATGTTTGTGGTTCTTGAAAATCTGTTTGCCCCACGTTCACACTTGATAAAATCAATACACCTCTCCTCCTCTTGTATTTTTTGTGAACCTGTTCTTCTCTTTGGCCCTAGTGAGCCTGTTTTCCTCTTGCCCCTAGTTTTACACCTGATAATCTCAATATCAATACACCTCTGTGATTAATACTGATGCTATCAATGCACTTCTCCCTCTTTCGCATGCACAGTGAGAAGCGTCCCATCACCCACTATTTCTGCATATCGTGGTTCCTGGTCAGGCACCATAAACCATGTCCAGCCTGGCGCTTGAAGTTCCCGGTGGGGTGTGGGGGGTGGGGAGAATGGCAAGAGCACAGAGAAATAAAGGTAAGAGACAACATACAGAAAGCTGAGGTCAAGTGGAGCCCTCTCTCCAGCTGAGAGAAAAAGCAACTTCTTCACCACCACTGAGCATTTATTTATACTCTCAGAAGGTTGATACTAATTTCAATCCCTCTGCCTAGCAACTTTGCCTGCCTTGCCCGAGCACCTGGCTTCTCAGAGCTGGAACAGCTTGTTTTTGTGGCTCACCTTGCACGTGTGATCGATCTCCAGCTTTAGCCGCTCCCCACACCAGGAAGGGAGGCTGCAGGGTTCCAGGAAGGGAGGCTGCAGGGCCACGGTTAGAGGGAAGCCTTCATGGTTCCCCCATGCCAGCATGTGCCAGATGTCCGTTTTGGTGCTGCAGAACACCTGCTGGGCACAGGCAGGTGATTTCCTTGGCCGGTGTTACGGTTGATACATTGTGTCAACTTGGGGAGTCTGGAGGTTTAGCTGAGTAACTCAGCAGTTGTAGATCTTGGGGTGAAAAGGACATGCCCTTACTCTTCTGATGTTTATTGTGTTAATTTGGGAAATTTAAAAGGTTAACTAGTGATTCAGCAGGAAGCCAGGGTGCTTACTTTGGATACATCCTGAGCCTCTGGAAGAGGAGGGCATGGAGACTGTGTGAGAGCTACACGCCTCCTGGGTGGGGGCAGGCTGTTTACAAGGTAGAGGAGAGAAAGAGGCTGCTTGCCTGCAATTCCACACATTTGCTGGTTGTTTGCTGCCCTGAACAGTTTGCCCTCTGCCATGTGCCACTCTGCCTCTGAAGCAGCCAAGTATGGACTGAAACCTCCACAAACTGTAAGCTAAATAAACATTTCCTTCCTTCATTTTGGGAGTTGGGTATTTTGTCTCAGCAACGAGAGAAAAGAAACCAAGGCAGCCCGTTTCCTTTCTGGTATGTTATGTTTTGTGACAGGTTCTTCTTGTACTCCTGGGTCCCAGATGGGGAAAATACATGGAAAATGGGACCACTGTTGACATGTTGATGGCAGAAGTATGTGGCCAAGAATCCTGTTTCCCCAGGTGCCACTTCTGTTCTTTTGTTCTCATCTGCCTCGGGAACAGCTGAAAGTTGCCTGAGGCAGAGGGATCTTGCAGTGGGTGCAACTTTAAAGTACTCCACAGGCTGACAGTAAAGTGGAAAGCCCTTTTTATTCTATTTTTATTTTTCCAACCTGTTCCATATAATATGGCCTCCTCACTTGTTTGCAGATGCCCGCAATTCACTTCCAGTTTCTTTACTCCGACATCTTGGGCACTGTTTCTGGTTCCTGTTCGACCTACCTGTTCCCTAGTTACAGGACCTGCTCTGTTCTGTCAAAAACCTACAGTTCTGATTCTCTACTTCCTGCCTGTAAAAGCCTATAAAAACTCCAGACCACCATAGGGCAGGGCCTGACTTTCTTTGTCGTTGGGAGTGAACTCGGCCAGGACCAGCAGTGTAAAATACAGCTGTTCACTGCCTCCAAATCTTGGGCACAGCTCCACTGGGAGGAGGTAGTGGGTGTCTGAGAGCCCGACTGATGGACAGGGTCTGCTTCTTTGTCTTGTGCTGTGCAACTTCATGTGGCAGGTGCAGGTGGCCTGGGGGGAAGGTGAATGGTGCTTCCTAAGTGTACACATGTGCTCAGATCTGCAGTGTGCAGAGGCCTTGGCCAAGTATGAGTGGTGATTGACTCTAGCAAGCAAGCTTGGGTGGCTTGTCCCCAATCACATGCTGTGTATAGAAGAAGGCCATTGACAGATTGCAATTAAGCATGATCTTTGTAGCAAAGGAGAGGTGTCTGCTATGCCTTATGACCTCCATGTGAGGGGGTGGGGTATGTCATTGTGCAATCAGTTGAGTGTCTTCCCCAGAGTGATGTGCTCAAGACAGGAAATGCTGTTGGGTCCCAGGGGACAGAGACCCCTGAGCCGGAGTCCTCTAGATCATGCTCTGGATCCTGAGCCCCAGGTCTTTCTCAATCCATGCCTAGCTTCCACATCTTCCTGAGGTTTAGGGGAGAGAGCAGGTGCCCTCAGAAAGTGCACAGGCAAGAGAAGAAGATTCTTAGTTTCACTCCTGCTCAAAACTCCACCATTTCCCTGAAAGGGATCCCTTGAAGGACCCTCCTCACTCTAGATGTGGAAGTGCTTTCTTGCCATTGTCATCGGTCCTGTGTTTGATCCATGCCAGAGTTCCATGGCACCAACCTGGGAGGACTCTGGTGAGGTGCATGGAGGCGGGAGCCCCACCCAGGGCACTAGTTCGGAGCACAGAGTGGGTGAGCACTGGGTCTGTGACACCTAGAGCCTTTTCCTCTGCCAGTGTGACTTTGCCCAGCCATTCTCCAACACAGGCAGGACAGCAGGCTGGTATGTGTGCTTTGGGTTCAGAGTCAGGCTATAGGTGGGGAGAGAACAGTTCCCACAAGTGTCTTTAAGCAGCTGCACAGGCAGCCTGGGAGAGAGGCTGGGATGGAAGTGATGCATGCTTGCCCCTAACTGGTGCTCCGTGAGGAGACCTAGGCTCGTATGCCAGGGGACTCTTGATTTTGTCCCAAGGGTGTGTAATCAGAAGGGAGCAGTTAGGCCCTCACCAGCAGGCCTCGTTGGGCTGGAACAGTCATGGGGGCACTCACTTGGGAGACCCAAACCTGGCTTCATTGGAAGCCATCTGGCCTCTGGTAACTTCCAGAAGAGACCTGTGAAAGGCAGGAGGAGAGGTATGGTGTATGTATGGGGGGCTGTGTAGCCAGGTGTGTCCCACCCACAGCCTCACGGATTGGGTTTTCGTGAGGTTGCCAATCCATGGTTGCTGGATGATGCCTGACATGCTAATGTGGGTGGACTTGGGCAGGGGCAAGCAGTCTCACTTGCCCAAGGGGCTTCCCCTGCCATCTGCCTGACCTTGTGTTGACTGCCCACCCTCCCACGTGGTGGCCTCTGAATTAGTGGTCTGGATGTTCTCATCAGTAGCTCATAGGTGACCTGCAGGCTTGGTCTAACTCCCACCCATCACCCACCTTTGGGCAGTGCCCATGCCAGTGTGGGCCTGTGAAGTAAAAGGGCTCTCTACTCCCACTGACCAGCATGCTCTGGGCACCAGGGAGAGTTCAGGGCTGGCTGTGGCTGGACCTTAACAGACTCTCTCCCTTCAAGGTGCACTGAGGGCAGATGTGGTTTCCAGGAGCCAGGGGAACCTACAGCTGTCAGGCTGCCCTGGATCCCATCCTTACCCTTAGCAGGGCTGCATTCCAAGCTAGTAATGGAGGATTGTCAGGACTGTGCAGGAGTCCTGCCAGAAGCATTCCCCAGAGTGCATGCTTTGCAGCCCCTAGGTAGTCCAGGGAACTTGGGTTTACTACAGCCTGATCGGGTGTGTGAGTGCAGCAGGCATGCATCCATCCCCAGTCTTGTCAGGCCAAGCTCCCTCTGCCCCCCATGTTCTTCGTAGAAAGCAAAGGATTTGGAGGTAACGGGGGCTGCCGCTGGTTGTTTTGTGGGGTTGGATCAGCACTGAAACCTACAGGGCCCCCAGGGAAGAGGAGGGGGCAGAGCCCGCCAGATGGTGCCCATTGCCCACTGCTTGCACCAGCCCACATTCCTACTGGAGAAGGGCCATGAAGAAGGGGGCAAAGTGGTCCCCTGGGCCAAGGCTAGGAACCTGTGAAGTATAGGCTGCAGCCCTCAGGATACAGTTGAGTCTTACTTGGCCTGCCCTGTACCCCCTGGACCCCATCCAGCTTGCTGTGATGAAGAAGGGCAGCTTTGGCTGCTCCTTTTCCCCGTCTGTCATCTCCATCTTTGACCCTTTTATTTCTTGGACCTGACCTTACAACTTGCCTGCAGGTCACCTCCAACAGGGCCAGCATTGCAGCCCTTCAAAACCACTGCCCACATCCTCTGGGATCAGCTACCTGCACGTGCTTCAGTTTCCTACTCTGTAAAGGGATTTAAACAGCTACATTGGGAGGTATGAGTTTAGGGTCTGAGGGTGGAGCCAGAGAAAGGTGTCCACTGCCAGCTTGTCTCAGCCAGTGCTTACTAGAGAAAACAGATTTAATGTAAGATATATAAATATGTAAGACTTTACGAGATTGGCTTACAGTTGCTGTCTGCAGAGTTGGGTGTGGAAGAGTGTAGAAGGGCCATCTATGTGCTGAGAATCCGAAGGGTCCAGTTGAAAGCCTGGAGCTGACTGTAGTGTCCTTTGTGAGTCCATATCAGGAGGCCTAAGGATCTGCCCTGGAAGGCTGAAAGGTCGGTGTTGGAAGCTGAAGTCTGTGCTGGAAGCCGGTAGGTGATGTCCAAGGTGAATGAAGACAAGAGCCCCTCTGAAAAAGACAGAAGCAAGCCTTCTTTCTGTCTTTCTTTTTTATGCCATTCTGGAGATAATCCTCCTGAGGATGGGTATTCTATAGCCAGAGCTATGCTGAGCCAACTTAGTTGGGTGTTTCTTAGTCAAACTGAGACAATAAACCAGCCATCACCCCACTATAGAAGAATGGCAGTGGCCATGGCAGCATCGGCTCCTTTTTGGGGTAGAATGAAACTGAAGGCTTGGCCTGGGGCCCTGCCTGTCCATATTTGTTCTCTCAGGCCCAGGCCCACTGCCCACTGGCAAGGAGGGGGCTGCTGCTGTGGATACCCAGCATTCTATTGGGAGTTCTGTGCTTGCTGCGTTTCACCAAAGATGTCACAATGCCATGGCTCCAGGGCCAGGGCTGTGCTACTTGCATGCTCTTTTCTGAGGACACTGGTTGAGCCAGGCTTCTGCTGGGCAGCCACTACCCATCCTCCTCTCAGAAAAGCCATCAATGGCTCAGCAGGCAACTGAGTCCCCTCTGCCAGATGGCCAGTGTTCATACCAGTGACAGTCTGGGCTGGTCTCACTTGTGAAGCCTCCTGGCCTCCATGGTTCCCTCTGGGCCAGAAATCTCTTCAGTCTCTCCTGGTGGTTTCAGCTCCAAGAGCTGCTAACAACTGGCTCAGGGTCCCCCTCCTTTGCTTGCTTCTGCAACTGCCCCTTGACCCCTAACTCCATGTGGTCTTTGAGGTCTGCCCAATAGGGCCACTATGGTTTTCAGCTCTCTGTGGTCAGCACCCTATGCCGCCTGCCTGCCCAGGCCCAGGACCTGCACCAGCGTGGTGAGGTCCAGTGGGATGGGGGCTATAGCAGGGCTCCTCCTATCTCAGAAGCTCTCTGGCCTTCGAGCTACATGGACCCTAGGCCCTGGCCTCTGACACTAGCCCCTTGGTGGCGTAAAGTTATCAGCCATAGCTGGGGGAGGTAAGATTTGTCCAGGTTCCCACTGAGTTAGCATGGGGGTGGCCAGCACACCCCTCTGGGCACAGACAGGATACAGGGGCTGCTGGGGACAGCAGTAACTCCCCGTTGGGCACCAAGGGGCCTCTGTCTTACCTTCCTTCTGCAGCTGCTGACATATTATTAGCTTGGAGTGGCTCCATCTGCCCTATTTGACCAATATGTTGGGCTGATTTGTTGAAACAGTAAGACTCATACTTGGTCTGATTATTGATTTCCAGCAGGAGCTAAATCAAATTGAAAGCAAAGATTAGATGGACTGGTGCAGGGAGAAGAGGGCACAGGTATAGGACAGAGGGTCTTTCTCCTGTCAAGGGAGTGCTCAAATGCCGAGTGCAGAGGAAGGACCTGCTTATGCCTCTCTGCACCCCCAAGTGAAGGAGATGTCTGCCCAGGGCTGACAGCAAGCTGTCCTCATTTTGGAGTGAGGTCAGTGTTCCACGCTGGGGTGCCAGGGCAGCTCCTATAGGAGGGGGTGGGAGGCAATGAGGTGGACGCCATCTTGGGTCATCTTGCATGAGAGGGCTGCAGTGCATCCACTAGAGAGTCCATCAGTCCTGAACCCTGGAGCCCAGACTGTGGTTTATTTGGAAAACGGACCACCACAAGTGGAGGGAGGTAGGGCTCAACCCTCTGTCAGGAGAAGGACAGATGCCCAGGAGGGGAGGCAGAGATGGGGATGATGAGTCTACAAGCTGAAGGTCCCAAGGAGACGTGTGGCCCTGACAAGTTGGGAGAGAGGGCTGCCCAGAGTGCCTCAGAGCCTCAGAAGGCGCTGACCCTGCAGACACAGTGACGCTGCACTTGTGCTGGGAGACCCAAGTTTGTGTTGCTATAAGCCCCAGGGCGGTGATTTGTGACAGCTGCTTTAAGACACTGGCCTCCTCAGCGGTGGGACTTTAGATGCTAAAGTCAGGAATCCCAAACACATAGGTGTGGCTGGTCAGCATAGAGTGTCTGCCACATTTTCTTTCATTTATTTGTAATTTTTTTTTTTTTTTGAGACAAGTTCTCACTCTATGGCTCAGGCTGGTCTTGAATTCCTCTGCTTCAGTCTCCCAGGCTGGGTTACAAGTGTGTCCTGTGTGGCCTCCACCCTGTTTTAAGACGCTGCTGGAACACTGAGGCTGCTCTGGCTAGGGAGCCTCAGGCTGGGCAGCGCCTGATGATGAGGCTGTGCCTGCTCCGTGTCACACCATCCGCTCCCACGCTCTCCCTTGGTGTACGGCTTTTGGAGAGTGTGGGGCTGCTGTCTGCTTGACCAGACATTCAGGAAGGGAGAAGGACAGAGAGGTGGCCTTGGCCTTCTGGGCAGCCCTGGGTGCCCTTGGCAAGTACTGGCATGCCGAGCCTCAGCCTCCCCTGCTCCCCTGCTCTCAAGATGTCTCCCCTGGGTCCTCAAAGGGTTACACAGATGACCTGGCTTGCAGTCGGAAGATACGAAGTGCCAAGTGGCTAATAGCCTTCTTGGTGCTTATTGGTGAACTTGGAGACACTGGTGGCTCCGCTTAAGGAAGAAACCTCCAAAAGCTGGAGTCCCGGAGCCCATCCTATGGACAGAGCAGGCCACTCTGGGGTGTGAGTTCCTTCACTTTTGTAATAGTGGTACTACTGAGAGACACTGACAGAGATAAAAACCTTTATTGCCAGAGCAGGAGGGTTGCAGGAGATTGCAAGGACCCTCAGAGGAGGGAGCTGGGGAATGGGTTTTTATTAGGTTGCACCAGAGGTGGAGTTAATATGGGCAGGTGAGGGGTCATATCTCAAGAGAATTGGGGGTTTATGGATGCTCACGTGAAGAGGGAGCAGGAAGTTTAGTCTGGGACCAGAAGAAGAACATGGAAGTTAGTCTTGGAGGGACGTGTTGTCATTTTGGTATTAATGCCATATTGGATGGTTGCCATGATGGCCCTAACAATGTTTTTATGTGGGTGGAGACCTGTCACTCCTATCTTTTTGTTGTTAAGGGGTGATGAGTCTCTCAAACTGCTTTCTGTTGATGGGGCATCATGACAGGGGCTGTTGTAGTATAGGATGATGAGTTAGGCCCATGTAGAAGCTGGTCCCTGGAGAGACAAGTGGATAGTTGTAAGCTTTCAGCTGAGCTTGTAGTTCATCAAGGCTCAGAATTTCTTTCTTTCTTTATTTTTATTTATTTATTTATTTTATTTTAAAGACAAAAGAATGGAGACATACGAACCAGAACAAGCCATAAACAATACAGAAAATAGAAAGTTATACAGAATATAGCAGGGAATTAGCACTGGATGCTGTATTACATAATGTCTTCTTCACAATAGTTAACACACAAACATTAAAGGAAATACCAAATTATAGAGAAGATAGTAGGGAATCAGCACTGGATGCTGCATAACATAAAGTTATCTTCACTTCTGCTAATACAAAAACGATTGAGAAGGGCTGGGGATATAGCTCAGTGGAATAAGCGCCTGCCTAGCAAGCGCAGGGTCCTGAGTTTGATCCCCAGTACTGCAAAAAAAAAAGAAGAAAAACGATTGAGGAAATACAAATTATAGAGAACATAGAAGGGAATTAGCTCTGGATGTTGTCCTACATAATGTTACCTTCACATGTTACTCAGTTACACAGATGATGGCCCATTTGATCATTCAATTTTCTCCTCCCTCATCTCTGTTGCCCTACCATTCAATCAGTCATCTTCCCTGTGATAATAACTGTATTCCTGGGTTTATCTATACCCCTGGACTCTTGCCTTGGGAAGAGATATAGCTACCTCAGACTATACTATAGCATACATGGGTGTATACAAACTGCCATGGTGGGAGGTAGAAAAGTACCTATGCTCACAGCGGACTGCCCAGCTCTGCTCTGTCGCCATGCTTGGGGTGGGGGCGGGTCCAGTCCGTGGGGTGCCCTCAGCGGGGCCCTCAGTAGAGCAGCCGCGGGGCACGCGCCCCCATCGGGGAGCCCTCAGTTACTCGTTCGGCTCTGTCCAGTTGCCTCGATGCCAGAGGCCCTTTCTTCTCCTCCTCCCTCCTCCTGATCTCCAGTGTTACCGTTCCCCACCCCTTGAAGCTGGGCATTGGACGAACTTACGATGCTTGGTATAAGGGTTTGAAATCTCCCCGGCCTGTTCTCACTGTGTTAGTTCAGGGTATGAACTGAGTTTAAAGATTAGTTCTAGAATAGAGTTGAAGGATTTTCTTGGGTTTGCTGTGTAGAGTATGTTGTTTTTCAGACTCCTGGTCTGCTGCTTTTCATCAAATTTATTGCTATGGGTTCATGCAAGGTTCATATGTGCAAGCTGTAAGGAGACCCTCGTGGTGCTCACATTAATAGTTTGGGGTGAGTCCTGAAGACCGTGGATTCGTCCCATTGTTGCCAGGAACAGGCGGTGCTTGCTCAAGCTGCCAAGACTCAAGGTGCTCCCAGAGAGAGAGCAGGGTGGGAGCTGAGTCCCAGCAACCCAGCTCGTGCTTCCTGCCTGATGTTGGAGTGAGAAGGGCGTGGAGCCACGCGATCCACCTCTGCATCTCCCTCCCGTTGCGGTGCTGGAGCCCCCGTCCGTTCCTCGGCTGGATCCCTGGGAGCCACCGCGGCTCACCACTGAGGTTCCCTGCTGCTCTCCACTAGTAGCCGCTCACCCAGTGGAGAGGCAGGGGGCCACCGCCTTGAGGCAGGTGAAGAGCCGGGCGTGGTGGGCTGCATACTAGTTGCATTGATTCTCTCCAGGCGCTGATTAGGAAGGTTGCCGCAGGGTGGGGGACTCTACCCCAGTGTCTGTGGCAACCTCTCATTCTCACACTGGGTTCGACAACTGCTCTGGACTGCCACTGCCTCTTTTCCTGGCTGCGCCCTCCTCTCCAGCCCTGGACCAGCTCTCGGAACTCCGCTCTCCCCTCGCCGAGTTGGGAGGCTTCCGTGAGCGTGGGCCTCCAAAGCTGAAGCTGCGAATGCCGGAACGAGGGTGTGGGCCAAAGGTGTGTTTGGAGCGGTGACTACCTCCTTCTCCTCCCCCCACCCCTCGACTGCGCCAGGGGGATCTCCCATCCTTCCCTCCAGCAGAGGTTTTGCTTAGACTTGCCGAGGGCTTCAATTCCATTTCAGATCCTTCCTGAGTTCAGGATACCCACCTCTTTCCCTTCCGTCCTTCACATGTTGCTATATTCCTGTATTCCTTTGTCTGAGTGGCATTCCTCCGGGAGGTTCTCTCTCTGCTGCCTACCAGGTCGCCATCTTGAAGTCCTCTCGTAAAATTTATTTAGTTATTTGTTTCTTTCTAGTGAATTGACCATTACATTTCTAAAGTTCTGAAATGGCCAACAGACCATAGAAAGATACCACTTTAGGCTCCTGCTTGAAACCAACAGCTACAGAAAACTGCTGGCCTTGATTCAGGGCCACAAAGCTCAGAATTTCTTTCCATTCTCAAGTATGACCCAGTACAATCATATGGTACAAGTTCAAGACACTTTTTTTTTCTTTTTCCGGTACCAGGAATCGAACTCAGGACCTTGCGCTTGCCAGGCAAGCGCTTATGCCACTGAGCTATACCCCCAGCCCCTGGTACAAGTTCAAAAAGTTTAAGGCAGTAGTAGCTTCCAACTCATAGTGTGATTTTTGTGAAATTATTTTTTCCATCTGTTTTGTGTCAGGAGCAGTACATTAGCACTGCCTAATCCCAATCATATCATAAATGGATGGAATAGTGTTTTCTTCATCAACCATTGAACACCCATCAAAAGATAACAGACTCCAGTATGACATAAATGTTCAAGTTTCATCTGCATCAGAGCCAAGAATCTGCCCAAGATACTGACATCCAGGACAAAAATTTTGGTGCCAGGTCCAAAAGAATTAAACTCTTATATCTTCTGCTTTGGCATTTCTGAGGATAGTAGCCTCTGTCACGCTCAGCCCTTATCCTCAAGGTTGGAATCTCTGTTCTTGTCATAGGGAGAAGCTCAACAATTTGAAAATCTGGACTCCTTCATGACCTGGCAAGTACTCTGGTCCTAACGCCTTCATCTCACCAAGATGCTCTTGCTGCCCTCAGCATCCAGCTTGAGGGGATACGGGACCCAGAGGAAGCTATGTGCCCAGGAGGGGCCATTGGAGGGCTCTGGGAAGGCTGTGGACTCTGAGGCTGTGTCAGGGAGAAAGACGTGTGTGCATGCCTCTGTATGTGTGTACTTGTACAGGGGTTTTTATAATTTCAAGGCACTTGTTTCTCTGCAGTGTGTTTTCTGTATATATAAAAGTGATGTGTGCTCACTATAAAAACAGAATTGTCTTTTGTGTTAATATATTTCTATATGATATCTAAAATATATTTATGTATCACATTTTCCATTTGTATAAAAGTAATACATACTTATGCTAAAAATAGTCCTGGTTATCTTTTAAATTTTTTTAATATGTTGTGTTTTCCATACAAGTCATGTAGGTAAAAAGGTAATATATGCTCACAGTAAAAGTAGTTTATAAAATTAAATATAACATGTATAGTAAAGAGCATGGGAATTTAAGGAAATATCACAATACATTTTCATATATGTCTATGTGAAGACTGGATCTTCACTGAACTATATCCCCACACTTTTTTATTTTTTTCATTTTTGGCGTGTTTTTTTATTTTTATTTTTTGGGGGGGTGTTTTTTTGAGACAAGATCTTGCTATATAGTTTTGTTTCATTTTTTTGGGTTTTTTTTTTTTTTTTGGCCATATAGTTTTGGCTGGCTTCAAATTCACTGTGTAACCCAGGCTCAGTTTGCATTCACAGTGATTCTTCTGCCTCAGCATCCTACATGCTGGGATTACAGGTGTGTGCCACTATGTCCCACTTTTCTTAATTTTGAGATAGGATCTTGCCTTATTGCTAAGTTGTCGGGGCTCACCTCGCTTTTGAGCTCCTCTTGCTTGGCTTCCTAGCCTGCTGGAATTACAGATATCTGTCACCATACTTGGTATCAAAAACCGGGTTAAACAACCCTAAGTTATTGCAGGTTGATCAGGCCCGAAATCTCCCAAGTGAGTAGACAGATGAAGGCGTAAATAAAAAATGAAACAATGTAATATGATTTACTCCTAGATAAAAGGGTTTTTCACAGTGGGAAGACTTCCTTTTCTTCCCTCACTTCCCAGGTGTCCCCGGCAAAGTATTTTTCCTGTGAAGGCCTTCTCCGTCTCTCAAACTTCCTGCTCTAGGTAGACTTTCTCGCTGGGATTAAGAAATTTGTCTAGAGTTCAAGTCCCTGTAACCCTAAGTTATTGCAGGCTGATGAGGCCCGCAATCTCCCAAGTGAATGGATGGACGAAGGCATAAATAAAAAATGAGACAATGGAATATGATTTCAGGGCTTCCAGGAGGGACTAATTCTTTTCCAGCTTCTATATTCTCTGAATTAGCAGAGGACTTTTCTGAATTGCAACAAGGGAAGGAGAATACTGAAGGAAATGCAGGAATCTGGGCAGGACTCCTTTCAAGGACTCCTCCAAGTAATATTATGTTAATTTAGGAGAACTATGTAATCTCCAGGAAGGCCTTCACAGCAGGGGTGAGATGCTTGCAGCCATAGTCTCCTTGAACTTAATACGGGTAGGATCCAGGAGTCCTCGGCTATGGTCACCTTGTCCTTGAGGTGTCACAGCGTCACAGGCCAATACAGGCCTCAGCAGTGACCAGTGACTCATAGAGGTTCATTTACTATGAATCAGCTGCCCATCTGCAGACAAGGTGCCTAAGCCTCAGACAACTCACAAGTAAATGTGAAAAGCCAATTGGCTAATATTAAATCCTGCTCAGAGCCGCTTCATAGTGGTCCCCAACAACTTGGCTACACGTGTCTATTTCTGTGACCACTTACATGAAGAATCCACAGAGAAGGGTCCCAAAAGTTACCTCTATTTTTACTCTTAGCACTGTGAACTGGTGACCTGTTTTAAGGCTTCATGTAAGTGTAATTGTATAGTATATTTTTTTCTTTATTAGTACATGTTTGCAGTACACAATGATTGCAGTCCTTTTGGGAAGCTGGTACATGTATATAACACACCCCAATTCCTTTTGTTCCCTTGCCTTTCTTTGCGTCCCTCCCTTTTTCTTTATCTCTCAATCCCCTCCCCATTTGAGAAAGATCCATCCTTTACTTTTGAGTACATTTTTTAAATTTTGGTACCAGAATCAAAGTCAGGATCTCATGCTTACCAGGCAGGTGCAATGCCACTGAGCTATGTCCCCAGCGCCTGATCATCGTTTATTTTGCTCTTTATTCTTAATTTGAATTTTTCATATAAGAGAAATTTGATATATAAGCTTGTGTGTCTGATTTATTTTACTTA
Source organism: Dinomys branickii (assembly GCA_004027595.1). NCBI lineage: Eukaryota > Metazoa > Chordata > Mammalia > Rodentia > Dinomyidae > Dinomys > Dinomys branickii. Next base: position 328,612 of record PVLD010000178.1, on the reverse strand, counting down.
ACATTATGGTCTCAAGGTTTGTCCATTTTCCTACAAAGACTCAGATTTATCCTTTTTTTGTAGCAGAGTAGTGCTCCCTTGTTTCTAAATACCACATTTTCTTTATCTGTTTGTTGATGAGTATTTAGTCTGCTCTCAAGATGTAGCTATTATAAACTGTGCATCTATAAATATGGGTATGCATATACCAGGATGACGTGATATCTCTTACTTTAGGAAGATACCTAGAAGGAGAATAGCTGGGTCAAATGGAATTAATGGTTGTAGATTACACTCACCAACCCTGTGGAAAGGCTCCTTTTCCCCTTAAACCTTGCAGTGCTTTTTTGTTTTTGTTTTTGTTTTTTTGTATTGGGAATCAAACTTAGGACCTTGTGCTTGCCAGGTAGGCGCTTATACCCCTGAGCTATATTTCCAGCCCTGCAGTATTTGTTAATTTGATTTTTTTTTTTCTGAGACAAGGTCTTGCTGTATAGTTCAGGCTTGCCTTGAACTCGAGGTGGTCCTCCTGCCTCAGCCTCCTGAGTGCTGGGATTACAGGTGTGTGCCACTATGCCTGGCTTGTTAACTTTATTTCTTGATGATGGGGTAAGATGGAATCTCAGTGTTTTAATCTACATTTCTCTAATGGCCAAGGATATTGAGCATTTCTGTATGTATTTATTGGCCATTTGTACATCTTCTGGGAAGTACCTGTTCAGTTTACTTGCCCAGTTTTGATTTGGTCTTTTATTTTGGGGAGCTCTACTTTTTTGAGTTCTTTATATATTCTTGACATTAATATTCTGAGAAATTGCTGGTAATTTTTAAAATACAGATTTTGTAAGTTTTCTTTTCACTCTGTTAGTTGCTTCTCTTGCTGTGCTGAACTTTTAAAATGTGACAAAATCTTATTTGTTGATTATCAGTACTGTTTCTTGTGCTACTGAGGTTCTGTTCAGAAAATCCTTACCTATGTTATGACTTTAAGGGTTTTATATGATTTATCTTCTAATAGGTTAAGTGTCTCTGTTTTAACATTTAATTCTTTAATCCATTTTGATTTTAGTTTTGTACATAGTGAGATGTATGGGTCTAGATCCAATCCTCTGCATGGGAGAGCCACGTTTCCCAGTATCATTTATTAAAGAGTCTATCTTTCATCCAGTGTGTGTTTTTGGCCCCCTTGTCAATGAGCAAATAGTTGATGTACTTGGGATTGTTTTCACATCCTCTGTTCTGTTCCACAGATCTTCATGTTTTGTGCTAGTACCATGCCTTTTAAAAAAAAATCATTGTAGCTTTGCAATGTAACTTCAAGCCCAGGATTATGATGCCTCTTGCTTGACTATTGCTACCCAGGATTGCTTTTGCTATTCTGGTTGCTTGTTCCACATAAATTCTAGGATTTTCCCTCAAGTTCTGTGAAAATATTGTCCATATTTTGATTGGGGCTGCATTCCATCTGTATCAATTTTGGGAGTATGGTCATTTTGAGTGTGTTGATTACCCCTGTGCAGACACAGGAAATATCTTTCCTTTTTCTGATGTCCTCTTCAATTTCATTTTTCAGAATACAATTTCACTGTAGAGACTTTTCACTTACTTAGGTTAATTCCTAAATATTTGATTTTTCTTGGTGCTCTTATGAATGTTGTTTTTTCCTAATTTCTTTCTCAGTGGGTTCATTATCAGTGTGCAGGAATGCCAATAATTTTTGTGTATTGATTTTGTATCCTGCTGCATTACTGAATTTGGTTATTCTAAGAGTCTCTTGGTGGATTTTTTTGGGTTTTCTATGTAGAGGATCAAGTCATCTGAAATAATTATAATTTGACTTGTTCCTTTCATGTATATTTACCTTGTATTTCTTGCCTATTTTCTTTTAGTAATGTCTTGGGTAATATGTTTAACAGGAGTGGTGATAAGTGAATATTCTTGGCTTGTTCCTGATTTTAGAGGGATGGCTTTCATTAATCTGATGTTGGAAGAAAGTTTGTCATAATTGACTTTTGTCAGATTGAGATAAGATCCTTTAATACCTATTTTCTTTAGTTTTTTTATGAAAGGATGTTGGATTATGTTAAAAGCTTTTTCTGTCTATTGTTATGATCATATAATTTTTATCCTTGGTTCTGTTTATGTGGTGAGTTACATTATTGATTTGCATATGTTGAACCATCCTTTCATTCCTGGGATGAAGCCTACCAGGTCATGATGTATGTTGTTTTAGATGATTTGTTGCATTCTGTTTGCCAGTGTCTTGTCAAGAATTTTTTTGCATCTACATTCATTAAAGATGTTGGTCTGTGGTTTTCTTTTTTGGTTATATTCTTGTGTGGTTTTGGAATCAGGTTAATGCAATTTCCAGGGAAGAAATGACTTTGGGGGTACTCCTTTCCTTTTAGTTTCATTAAAAAGCTTAAGGAGTATTGATGTTAGATCTTTCTTGAGTTTTTGCAGAATTGAGCAGGACCTGGGATTGTTATAGTTGGTAGCCTTTGTATTACTTCATCAATGAAATTTCATTGCCTATTACTGGATTGTTCAGAGTTTTAAAATTTTCTTGGTTTGGTTTTGGTGACTCATATATATCTAGGAATTATATTTCTTTTGAATTGTCTGTCTTAGTTTCTTTCTCATTGCTGGGACAAAATTCCCAACACCCCCAAGTTAAAGGAGGAGAGGTTTATTTTAGTTCACAGTTTGTAGAGGTTTAAGTCCATAGTCTGCTGGCTTCAAGGCAGGGTGGCATGGCAGAGGGACATGGCCGAGAACAAACAGTCCATGGCAGGGCAGCAGGAAGCAGTGATTGTGCCTTTTTTCTGCCCTCGCTTCCATCCAAGCTACAAACCCCAGGGTAGGGCTTCCCTTTTTATTGAATCCATTTAGCCACACCCAGAACTATGCTAATCAGTCCTTCAAACAGAAGACTGATTCAGATATCACACACCCTTAATCCCATATTCACATATGCTAGATCCAGCTACCTCTGAAAAGCCCCAAGTATGAGCTCATGAGCCTTTTGGGAGACATGTAGGTGCAAGCCATAATATTGTCCAATTTATTGGTATACAGCTTGGCGAGGTAATTGTTAATAATCTTTTGTAAAAATTTTGGCAGTGTCCATCGTGATTTCACCATTGTGTTTCTAATTGGATTGGTTTGAGTATTTTCTCTCTTTCTCTCTCTCTGGCTTAGATTTGGCTAAGGGCTTTTCTATTTTATTTATGCTTTGGAAGAACAACTCTTTATTTTTGTCTTTTTGGGATAGGGTTTTGCTATGGAATTCAGGCTGGACTTGAACTCATTTTGTAGCTCAGTCTGGCCTCAAACTCATAGCAATCCTCCTGCCTCAGCCTCCTGACTATTGGGATTAGAGGCATGTGCCACCATGCCTGGCCTAGAACAAGTCTTCAAATTATTGATTCTTTTTTTGGTCTCCATTTCAGTGATTTCCACTGTAAATTTTATAAATTCTTTCCTTGTAATAGCTTTGGGTTTGGATTTCTTTGCCACTTTTGATCAGTTTCACTTGTAGTTTCATTTTGTCTGAACGTAAGATAGCTACATTTGCCTTTTTTTCTAGTTCCCATTGCATGGAATATTGTTTTCCGTTCTTTGATTTTTTTTTTGGTACCAGAAATCAAACTCAGGGCCTCACGCTTGCCAGGCAGGTAGTGTGCCACTGAGCTACATCCCTCAGCCCCATTCTTTGATTTTTAGTCTATGAGTTTCTTTTTGGATTAAATGTGTTTCTGTATACAGATATTGTTGCATGTTGTGTCTTGATCTATTCTGCCAGTCTGTGTCTTTATAATGGGAAATAAAGATCACTCACTTTGAGAGTTATTACTGGTAGGTAATATTCCTGTCATTGCCTTATTTTCTTGCTGTTGATTTCCTTCCTTTTTCCTTCTATTTAACTGTTCACTCTTATCTGCTGTATTCATTCTATTAGACCATTTGTGATTGTTACCTTCATTCTCTTTTTCTAGGATATGCTTGGGAATTATTTAAGTGCTAGGTTGTTGGTCATTAATTTCTTTATCATGAACATTTCCTTATCTTGAAAATATCTTAATGTTTTATCAATTTTGAAAGATAAGTTTGCAGGCTGCATCAGCCTGGGCTGGGATTTGTTTTCTCTTAGGGTTTCAAACGCTTCCCTCCAAGCTTTCCTGGCCTTCAAAGTTTGTGTTGGGAGCTTGCTGTAATTAATTCTACTGGGTTTGTCTTTAGAAATGATTTGTTGCTTTTCTCTTAACTGCTTTTAAGATTCTGTTCTTGCATTGAACTTCTGGGATTTTGACTGTGATGTGGAGACTTTTTTTTCTGATTGTGTTTATTTGGGGTTCTATATGTCTCACCTAACTGTATGTTAAATTCTTTTCCCTTACTGGGGAAATTTTCTGCTATTATTTCACTAAACAAGTGTTTATGTTATTTTTATTGTCTTCTGATTTGTCACTACTCTTAGTCTTTTTTTTTTTTTTTTTTTTTTGTCTTTTTGAGCCAGGGCTTCAGTCTGGCTTTGAACTCACTTTGTATCCCAGGCTGGCCTCAAATTCACAGTGATGCTCCTGCCTCCTAAGTGCTGGGATTACAGGCATGTGCCACCATACCCAGTTTAGTTAAGTCTTCTTTGTGTTATCTAGGAACTGTTGGATTCATTTTTCGTGTTTTCTTATTAAGGTATCTCTATTAATTGGACATAAACAATGGCTCTGGCTTCTAGTTCCAACATAACATCCTCACATTGGTCACTTCTGCCCATAGTTTTGATAGATTTTTTAACCTCCTGAATTTCTCTTCCAAGCTTTCTTATGGACTCTTACTTTTTTCTATGCTGGCCATTCATATTTTGCATTGTTTTGTTTACCTCAGTTAGCTTTTCATCAGAGTCTGCTATAGAGTTGCTGATCTTCCCCCCTCCCAATATCTGTTTATTTATATATTCTGTGAACTTGCCAAAAGCATTTGGATCTGTTTTATTATCTCATATAATTTCAAGACATCCAGGTGTATGCTGTTTAGTTTCCTCCCCTTCACTGCCCCATGGATCAGCTTTGGTCAGGTAGGAGCTTTTTTTTTGTTTTTGTGTTGAGGCTTGCAGGTTTGTAATCAGGCTTTGCTTCTATAGGGAGATCTCTTTAGTTAATTTCCACTTTCCAGTGGTGTCTTCCGGATTTGCATACCTATTGTCTTTTGCCTGTGTCCCAGGGTCCAACCAACTGTCTTTATTGGGGTGGGGGATTGCAGATATTTGACCCACACCCATTCTGCAAGAACAGGACACGTTATTGTTAATGATCCCAAGATAATCCACATACTGGCATCCCAAGAAAACCAATTAATTGCAACAAGCATGTCACCTTGGTTATAGTAGTAAAACCAACATCAATTACAGTGTCAAATAAAAATAGTATTGACAAGCCCGAACCATACCACCCTTAACCATAGAAAAATCTATAATTATAGCATGAATACTAGCAGAAACCAAATGCTGACTTAACTACTGATCTACAGTAAATGTATCCTAAATGGAACTACTTTACCTCTACTAGCAATAAAACTGTTCAACAGCAATAGCATAAAGTCAATGAGCTGTCTAGAGATTCAAAAAGCTTAGTAGTTACACTAGCAAAGGTTGAGGGGTAGGAGAATGAAAAGAACAAAATTTGAGGAATTAATAGGATATGAAAAGGAGGAGAGAAAAGTGAGATAGTTGGTTCTATTGAAGAGTGTTATGGTTGATACATTGTGTCAACTTGGGGAGTCTAAAGGTTTGGCTGAGTGACTCAGCAGGAAGCCTAAGTGCTTAATTTGTACACATCCTGAGCCTGTGGAAGTGGAGGGCATGGAGATTGTGGGAGAGCTACATGCCCCCTGGGTGGGGGTAGGCTGTTTACAAGGTAAGGGAAGGGAAGGAAAGAGGCTGCTTGCAGCCATTCCTCCCTTTTGGCTGGTTGCTTTTTGCTGTGCTCTGCTGCCCTGAACAGTTTGCCCTCTGCTATGTGCCACTCTGCCTCAGAGCCAGCCAAGTATGGACTGAGACCTCCACAAACTGTAAGCTAAATAAACCTTTCCTTCCTTCATTTTGGGTGTTGCGTGTCTTCCCTCTGCAATGAGAGAAAAGTAACCAAGACAGGGAGCAAAAGGAAATTGGTACTGTTAGAGAATAGTTGTAGGAAAGAATAAACAAGAAAAGAAAAAAGATAAACAGCAAAATACTGGACATGAGAAAGTTAAGAAGGAAAAGTTGAAATAGGAAGAGACTAAAGGAAAGAAAATAAACTAAGAGAGGGAAAAAGACAGGAAAGACTCCCAAACCCCCAGAAAACCCAATGAGGGAAAGATAAAAATAATAAAATACAGGGGGAAAAATAGATTGCATCAAAAAAAAAAAAATTCATGCGTTTTGGAGTGAGTGGTTTCTTTTCTGTGGTCTTGAGAGCCAGCTGGCTATATTCTCTACCTGGCTTTAGGTTTGGAAAGTTTGCCTATGTGCTTTTGAGGTGCTCTCCCTGCACCAGAGGCCCCTCTCCATTCACCCCAGACTCCTGTTACGATCCCAGGTATACCCTTGCTCCCATTGGTCGATGAGAAATGAGATCAGCATTCTGGTCTCTGTTGGATGTAGGCTGCAAGGTGAGAATTTGAGTCGGCTGTTGGACATAATCTGGTTGCTCACTTTTCTCCCTTGGGGTTGTCCTTGTCTTAGGATCAGGTTGGTTGGTTAGTTCTTGTTTCTTCAAACCTGTGCCAAGGGGAAGAAAAATGTTGAGCTAGCTTGGAGTTGGTGGGTGGTCTTGGCCTTGCATCAGGGGTGGGGTGCACAGCATCTGCCTGCTTCCTCATGTGCATGAAGGGTGGTGTCTCATGTGGGTCAGCTTGCTTGTGTCAGGGAAGGGACATCGTGCAGCCAGAACGGGCTTGCTTGCTTGAGTTGGAGCCAGTATCTCTCTTTTCTATCTGGCATATTTTACTTAGCATTAGTTTGTGAGATTCACATAATTCAGGGTTTTTTGCAGATTAATGTCTGATTTTTTTTTTGTTTATTTTTTTGGCGGTATGGGAGATGGAACTCAGGGCCTCATGCATGCTAGATAAAAGCTCTATCATTGACCCATACCCCTAGTCGTGTGAATGTCAAACCACAGATTTACTCACTATACTGTTGATGGATGACTGGGGAGTTTTTAAAGTAGTAGATATTACAAAGAGTGCTACTGGTAAAAAAATAACCTTTGCAGACTCACGGGACAATGACAGTAGGGTCCTCTAGATGTGAAATTTACAGGTCAAAGGTATGTAGAACGTTGGCAGGTGACATCAAAGGATTCTTGTGGAAAGGTTTTGCTCCTGTCCACCCCCACTAACACTGGGTGGGAACATTTGTTTATGGTTTCCATTGCCATCACTTGCTTTCATTTAGCTTTAAAATTGATGCCATAAAATAAAAACAGTATATCAATTTGATCTATATTGCTTTCATTGTGTGTGGGGTTCAAATCTTCTCTTGGATCCACTGATCCTTTGTACCATCTTTGAGGATGGTCTGAATGTTTTATCTAAATCTGTCACCTACTTTCTACTGGATAATTAATTCCTTGCAGATTAAAGAAATTATGGAGCCAGCGTGGTGGCGCAGCTCACATCTGCAATCCCAGCACTCTGAAAGGCTGAAATGGGAGGATTGCAAGTTCAAGCCCAGCCTGTGCAAGTTAGCAATTTAATACCCTGTCTCTAAATTATAAAAAATAAAAAAGGCTGGGGATATAGCTCAGTGCAAAGGTCTTGGGCTCAGTCCCCAGGACTGTCCTGCTCTCCAAATAGAGGTACATACATGGAAGGCACGGAAAGAAATAGTCTTATACCTGCAGTAAAGCATAGGCAATTCTGCGGACTCCCATTTAGAAACTCAACTATGCAACCACACTTTTTCTTTCTTGTATGCCTCGATGTATTACTCACTTTCCCATCCCTGAGACGAAATACCTGACGTCTGAAACTTAAAGAAGGGGAGGTCTCTTTGGCTCACAGTTTCCAGCGGGCTGGGTCCAAGGCAGAGGCAGCATGGCGGAAGGGCCCGGCAGAGGAGCCTGCTCACAGCATGGCAGCCAGGAAGCAGAGAAAGAAGAGAGGAGCTGGGAACAAGAACACACCCTTCCAGGTCACACCCCAGGGGCCCACCTCCAGACAGCCCCACGTCCTAGCAGCACAAGCCACGAAGCCCTCCATGAATGAGTCTGCTGATGAGCATTGCAGCCCTCTGACCCAGTCGCCTTCCATACACATGTGGCGGGGGGGACGCATCTGAGCTCCTAACAGTGACGCTCAGGAGTGAAATGCCTAAAATGGGCAGTTTAGCTTTGATTTTAGTAAATGCTTTAGAAGAAATAGAGCCAGGAGGTGCCCTTATGTCTCATTGCTTCCATGGCCAACCTCGTTAATTTATTGTGGCGCACATTCCTGCCTAGCTCAGATAAGGCCTCAGAATCCTTCCCAACTCAATCTCCATAGTGACTGGGGCCGGCAGGAGCTGTCGCCTGGTGCACCCATGTTGAAATGTGTCCTAATGCCGGAAGTTAACTGAATGTATTAGCTTACAGCAGAGGTGGCATGTGCAGCTGGCAGAGTGTGTAAGGAGCTCATCAGGCTGAGGGCAGGAGAAGGGAGTGTTGGAGAGAAGACAGTGGCCCTTATCAAACAGCTGGTGGACTACAGAAGCTAGATCAAAGAGGAGTGTGGAAAGGGATGGTGGGCCAGGAGGGTGTTGTGAGCCCAGGGATCCATGTTGGAGCAAACACTGGCCAGTTGTGTCTGTGGTCCTTTCCTATGCACTTTGATCCCAAAAGTTATTTTAAGACCGCATCAGGCCCTTCTGACCACTGAAGGGGTGGGTGTGACAGGTCCACAGGATGGAGTCTTGGGTGACAGTGAGGACCAACTTTTGTTTTCCTGGTACTGAGGTTGAACCCAGAACCTGTGCACCAAGCTGCATCCCCGGCCTTTTTAAAAATAATTTATCTTGAGACATGGTCTCACTAGATCACTAAGTTGCCCAGGCTGGGCTTTAAAATTGCAATTCTCCTGTCTCAGCCTTCCAGAGTGCTGGGATTACAGGTGTGCACCGTCATACCTGGCTTCTCTGAAGTCTTTGATGCTCTTGTTTAGCTTTGATACTTAGCTGGGCTGGCCAGGTCTTCTGTGTTTGCATTTTTGGCTGAAAATCTTTAATTCAGCATATTTGCCCTGGTATTTTACTCGTTCTTTTTTTTAGGCCACTGGGGCTTCCTCACTCTACTGCCAGGTGGCTTTGTAATGTAAACTTGAAATGCTGAAGCCTTTCCCCCATGGCCACTTTGGGATGGCTTGGTTGTGTTCCCACATCCTTCCATGTAATTCCTTGGCTTCGTGTATCCCTCTCATCCTCTCCCCATCCCACTGTGAAATGCAGTTGAACACCCTGAGGGGGATGTTTTGCTGGGGATTGCTCCTGTTTGCTACCTAGATATCTGTGCGGAGCTGAGCCAAGGCTATCGAGCTCTCTGGGCACACTCAGCCTCCTTAGCACCTCCTTCCTCTGTGAGTGTGCACAGTGCGGGTGTGTACACAGGCTAGTGCCAGTGCTGTGCACGCAATTCCTCAGTATTGTATGTGTGCCGTGCCCACTGCATCAAAAAGCAAAACATCAAGTGACATTTGTTTAACTAACTAGTACTGAGCACTGACCAGGAGCCAGGTCCTGTGGTGGCTGCCATGATGACAATGGAATACAATAGGGTCCTCAGTGAACGCCAACTCCAGACTTTGGCCAACCCAGTCACCTATACAGGCTCCAAGCAGGTTTTTCGTTCTTTTTCTTTTTTAATAGTGGTAAAATACGTATAACAGAAATACCGTGTGTATGCGTGTATGTGTGTGCGTGTATGTGTGTGCGTACATGCGCACATATGCGTTTGTATGTATTACTGGAGATTGAATCCAGGGCCTTCACTCTAAGCTACATCACCAGCCCTTCTTATTTTTTATTTTGAGACAAGGTCTTGCTAGTTCCTAACTTTCCTGGCTGGGCTTGAACTTGTGATCCTTCCAGTTCAGCCTCCCATAGGGCTGGGTTTACAGCTGCACACCATGACACTTGGCATCTTAACCACTTTTAGGTATGCACTCAGTGGCATTAGCTACATTGTGCAGCTCTCACCACTGTCCATCTTCAGAACTTTTCCATCTGTTCCAGCTGCAGCTCTGTCCCCATCAAACACTGGCTCCACATCCCCTTCCCGGAGCTTGCAAACCCTCGTGCTACTTTCTGTCTCCATGAATTAGAAGACCCTAGTGACCTCATGTAAGAGGAGTCACACCAAGTTTGCCCGTTTGTGACCATCCAACTCACTCAGCACGTCTTTAAGGTGCACCCACGTTGAATGTGTCTGAGTTTCCTTTGTTTTTAAGGCTGAGAACCCATGCATGCTCCACTGTATGGAGAGAACATGCTGTATTTACTCATCACCCATGATAGACCTTGGCTGAGGAATCCTACCGCTGGGTTGCTTTGAATAATGCTGCTGCCAATGTGGTTGGACAAAGGCCCAGTGGGTTTTACATGTATTGAATTAATGGCTAGTACTGAACAATTGGGAGATTTCAACCCTCCAAAAACCCAGTGTCCTACTTATGAAAATGATCTGGCCGGCGTGGTGTCACAACACACTTCTGTAAACCCAGCACCCTGGGAAGCCAAGGCAGAACAACTACAAGTTCAAGTCCAACCTGAGCAACTTAGTGAGAGCCTGTCTCAAAATAGAATTTCAAAGAATAAATTTTATTTTAAAAGGGCTGAGTATAGCTCAGTGAGAAGGCCCTGGGTTTAATCCTCACTACTGCAGATAAACGTTGTCAGGGAGGATCTGGCCACAGCTGGCCATAGTGATGCACAATGAGCTACTTTCCCCAAGACAGGTGGGCCCATTCCTGAGGAAAACCATCTGCCTACACTACCTGTTATCGCGCAGAGCTAAAACCAGAGGTTTATGTGGTTTGTTATTGCATCTAACACTGTGCCTTTGTTATGGTGGAGTTAGAAAACCCCTGAATATTTCCATTACCTGTGTCTCCATCAAAAGTGGGAAATAAAAACCCAGGGGTGAGGCCTCCAGGTTCGGGGAGAGAATTTTCCTGCCTAGTGGACATGCAGACAGAAGCCTGAGTCTGAAACTAATCACCTCCATGAGAAGCTGCAAGGGATGCAGCTCTGAAGAGCGCAGCCCCGGGGGTGGGGTTCTGCCCCACAGCTGTCAGCACATCAGGGCTGTTTGAAGTCACCCAGTGTGTGGCACTTTGTCTCAGCAGCCACAGGAAACCAATGGAGCAGGGAAGCGGATGGTCTCCACAACCCACCCCAGGGTCACCTGCTAAGGGGAAATGTGTGTCCCTTCAAAAGTCATTTTGCAACTGGATTTCCAGTGCAGTACTGTTGAGATGGAGACGCAGGAAGTGATTAGGCCATGAGAGAATGTCCTGGTTTAAAAGGGCAGTGTTTCCTGAAGTCCCATGGAATGAGGGTTTGATAATGAGTTCATAGCTCAATGGACTGTTAGGAGGTAGAACCCAGCAGGAGGAAGGTGGTCACTGGGGGGTGCACCTCTGCACACCTCTGGTGTGTGTGTGTGTGCGTGCGTGCATGTGCGCGTGCTCACATGCATGCACATGTGTGGTGACAGGAAATTGAACCTAGGGCCTTTGCTGGTGTTCCCTGGGAACTCAGCCTTTTTATTTGTAATTTTGAGACAGAGTCTCACTAAGTCATTAAGTTGCCCAGGCTTGGCTTAAACTTGAACTTGAGATCTTCCTGCATCAGCCTCTCAGAGTGTTGCAATTACAGGTCTTCTGTACTTCACCAGGCTTGGCTTATTTGCATTTCATTACAGAATTGTCTTTATCCAAATTTTATAGGAGAGAAGTCAACTTCTTTTGAAAATGATGGAAACACCCATCAATTTGTCCATTGTCTTAAGAATAACCATGATTGCACTGAGGGTATAGCTCAGTGGTAGAGTGCTTACCTAGCACGCTGGAGGCCCTGTTGTAGACAAAAAAGGCACGATAAGAACCAAGTGATCAGGATCAGTGTCAGAGCTGCAGAGCTTTTGGGGTGGGCCTCTTCTGGGGGTGTGCAGCTTGGAAGCGTGGTGCAGCCCAGATGATACCTATTCCTCCCCATGCCAGCCCAGACCTTTGCAGGTGACCTGTGGCCACCTCAGCCGTATGTTTAGCTAAAGTTTTCATTTATGACTCGGGGCCTCAATGGGGCTTTTTGTGGGAGGCTTTGTCCAGAAAGGTTGGTTCTCGCCATCTGCCCTCTAGAAAGGAATTTTCCCAAAGTGCTGAGGTCCCCCAGTTTGCCCGGGGTGTCTCTCACCTTTGCGTCACTGACTGAGGACCCGGGGCTTCTGTGGATTCTGGTGGGAACTGGGAGCCACCTCAGAGCAGGGACAGCTGGGCTGCTCCTGCCTGCCGTGTCACCCAGCCTGTTCCCTTGTGTCCCCACCAGCACAGCATTTGTGAACCAGCCAGAGGACAGCACTAAAGGTGCTGTCTGGACATTGAGACATCATGACCCAAGGCATGGTCACTGTCCAGCGTCTCTGCTTTTAGGTAGATTTTTTGTGGGCTCCCAGAAGCTGATTTTTTAAAGCAGTGGTAACATACACATAACATAAAATTTGTCATTTTAACAATCTGAGAGTGTACAGTGCAGTGAGACTTCATACGCTTCGGTGTTTTGTATCTTACACCATTTTATAGCTCCAGAATATCTGTATTGTACCCAAAAGAAATTGCCCATTAACGGTCACATACCATTTCCCCTCTCTCCAACCTCTGGCAGCTCCCAATTTACTTTCTGTTTCTATGGCATTTCACGGAAACAGAATTATGTAATATACGGCCTTTTGTGTCCCATCTCTTTTCACTTAGCATCCTATTTTCAGGTTCATCCTTCATGTTGTAGCATGAATTAGTGCTTCATTCCTTTTCACCACTGAATAATATTCCACCGTGTGGGTGGGCCATGTTCGTCATATCCATGTTTTCCTTGTTAGACATTCGGGTTGTTTCCATCCTTTGGCTGTTGTGAATAATGTTATTAGCGCTCATGTTCAAGTTTTTGTCTAACACCTGCTTTCATTTCTTTGGGTGTATACCCAGGGGGAGGGGAATTACTAGATCATATAATCATTTTCTGCTTTATTGAGAAAATATCAAGCTATTTTCCATAGCAACTATGCCATTTTACCTTGCTACCAGCAATCTATGAGGGTTCCAAGTGTACTACAGCCTCCCTGACTCTTACATGCCTGTAATCCCGGCTGCTTGGGAGGCTGAGGGAGGAGGATCATGAGTTTGAGGGCAGCCTGGACTACAGAGAAAGACCTGTCTGTCTGTCTGTCTGTCTCTCTCTCTCAAAATAAGCTTCCCAGTGTCTCGTTATGGTATTGATTTGCATTTCCCTGGTAAGTAGAGATTTCCAGCACTGTTCTTGCTATGTCTGAATGTCGACCCCAACCCCAAAGCCTTGTGCTCATAGGTAGAGCTTTTGGGGTGACTGGCTCATGGGTGTGTGATACTGGCTCATGGGTGGGTGTGTGATACTGGCTCATGGGTGTGTGATACTGGTTCATGGGTGTATGGTACTGGCTCATCGTGTGTGATACTGGATCATGAGTGTGGGATCCTGGATTAGTCCACTGTTGGGTTCATAGCTGGGTGTGATGTTGGGAGGTGAAGCCTGCCTGGCATAAATGGCCTGGAAAAGTTCCTATCTATCTATCTATCTATCTACCTACCTGTCTATTTATCTATCTCTCCTCCTTCCTTGATCCCTCACACTTCCTGTCTGCCATACCATGAGTTTTTTCTCCTCTGTCATGTGCCACCCTGCTTTGGAGCCTGCCGACTATAGACTGGAAACTCTACACACTGAGAGCCAAAATAAATCTTTCCCCCTTTAACTTGTCAGGTTTTGTGTCTCGGCAACAAGAAAGTCACTGACAAGCACCTACTTCTGCTACAAGGCTCCCTGGCCTTGCTCTTGACTGACTGTAGCGCTCACAAGCTGCTCTGCTCCTCTAGGCCTCTTCTGTCTTCACTGGCCTGGATCAGTGGCTCACAAAGCCTGTAAAAGAGGTTTGAGAATACTCTGGCCCCTTGGCACCCCTGGAGGTTGATGTCTACCGTGTTTTCACTGCTAAGTTAACAAGGGCAAAAGGTCTATGAACCCCACTGTGCTGTCAATGTAGACATTTTAAGAATAAAAGTACTCTTCTGCAGAGGCAAAACCTGACACTCTGTCCTGCTTCCAATGTCATCAGGCAAGGCAGGTTCCTTACTAAAAGACAAACTGCACCCACATGTGGGAGATGAACCCAAAATCAGAAACCACAAATCATTTGTTGGTGAGTTCCTGTGACCATGGGCTCTGCGGGGTGGGGGTTCTGGCTGCTCCCCTCCCATAGCCTGGCCTCAGGGACTGGCAGGCTCAAGACAGATGAATGGAACTTAGGTTACCTGGGTTTGCTGGTGGCGTTTTCTGTTTAAATACTTGTTGACATCCATGTTTGTGGTGACCACATCTTCCCTAAAGTCTGAGTCCTCTGTACTTTTTGCAAGAAAATTTCCTTTTCCTAAATGTCCCTTTCTCCAGTTTCTCTAAGTTTTAATTTTTTCTAGTTATTTTTTGTATCAAACGAAAGGCGGATAATGCTGCAGTGTAAGTCCAGAATACACAGCTGAGTGACAAATTCTTACTTCTCTTTTCCACCTCTGGTTTCTGTGCCATTTCTTAAGGAAAACTCTTTGTGTGCTTGAAAGAATTCCTGATCACCATGGCACACATCTCTGCCACACAAACATGTATGCTGTTCAAATTTAAAACACTTTAGTTTCTAGGATCCTAAGTGCTCAGTATTTAAAAAAAGTTTTTAAAATTACAACTAATCAACAAATTGAAACAATACAAATACACCTTAAAGTCAACGCTTTTATTTACTGTTTTTAGAAGTTAGGGTGAGAAGGGTGGGGCCGTGTATTTTTCACATGGTTCATGTGTCACTGGATGAAAATTATTTATGAGATGAGTTCTACATTGCATCCGTTTTTGTAGTGGATTGGCGCTGAGCTCCAGCTCCAGCTTGCTTATGCATGCATGCATGTGTGCGGTGATGTGTGTGTGCATGTGTTTATACAAGGTCTCACTAAGTCGCTGGGCTCAAGCTGGCCATGCTCTTTCCTCAGCCTCTCAGAGCACTGGGGTCACAGGCCAGCACCACTATGCTGTTTGTTTTTCGGTTTTACTGGTTCAGGTTATAAAAAGATTTGCTTATATTAAATTCACACGGTAGAGTCATAGTTTTGTTACAGCTATGCTCACTGCTTTCTGAATTTCTACGAAGATAAAAGCCAGAAGCCACACATCAATGTCGCTGCAAACATCACAAGACCTTTGACCCGGTGCTTTTCGTGGGACAGGCCCTCCCCCATTGGCCTGGGTGTGCTGCTTCCTGCTAGCTTTCTCACAGGTCCCCTCCTCACCGAGGTGGGATGGGGCCATTTCCATAGGGACCGAGGCGCCCCCAAGGTCAGCGGGGCTCGAGACCCAGCCTCTGAAGGGCCCTGGGGTCAGCTCGCCCTGATGGCAGGACAGGGACCCCGCCAACCTCGAGGACCCGGTGGGTGCTCAGCGCCAGACCTCGGAATGAGGACGCCAGAGTGCTCCGGCAGGAGTCGGGTGCTCAGGGGTGGGGCGGCGGGGCCCGGGGTGGCTGCGCTGACAGACCTGTCGCAAGGTGCAAGGTGACGGCTGCGTCTCTGGGGGCCGCCAGCCGCGAGGGCATCCGGCTGCGGAGACCGCGAAGGAGCCGCTGGGCTCGAGGAGGGGGCGGAGCCCTGCCTGCGCATCAGACCCTGGATCCGTGCCGGGACCACCTCCTTGGGCCTCAGGGTCCAGAGTGTGGGGTGTGCGTGCGTCTGCGGTGTGATGTGTGTGCACCACGTGCAAAGGGGGCGTGCAGCGGGGCGCGGGTCAGTATCAGGTGTACGTGGTGTGCGCAGTGTGGGCGTGTGTGGCTGGGGTGTGCCCATGGTGTGCGTGGGCGAAAGGCTGTGGTGTGCAGGGTGCGGGCCGCGTGTGCTTGCATGTGCCGGGTCCAGTCTGCGTCCAGACTTCAGCTCTCAGCCTGAGACGCGGGAACCAAGCCCCACCAGCGGATCCGCCACAGTAACTATGGCAACCAACGCTCTCCGCCTGCTAGAGCCCGCGGTGGGGCGGGGAAGGGGAGGCCGCTGCCCTGGACGCTCCCCTTCGAGTCGTCGCTCTCGGTTCCTCAGACCCACGGCTGGCCTGGGACACCTGGTTTCCTCCCTCGGGTCCTCTGGATCATGGGGCGCGTAGCGTCATTCCTGCTGTCCTGCTCCCTGGAATTCCCTGCTTCTTACCATCGGATGGTGCGCTATGGACCCTGGGTCAGCTCCCAGGAGGGAGGACCGCGGATGCCTTGCCCATTCCAGAGGGGGAACAGGGGCCTTAAGGAGCGCCAGGCAGGGCGATCTGAAATTTGAATCTGTGTGTGCGCTTCCTGGGTCCACGTCCCCCACCGCTAAGCTGATCAGGGTCGGAGGGATCCCGCGTTCCCGACAGTTCCTCCTCTAAGGTGGAGAGAAGCTGGGCCTGATCTGGGAAGCATCGCTGGGAAAGGGCAGGGCAGGTTCCCTGGGACCGAGCCTGCAAATCCCGCGCCCCTCCCACGGCCGCCGAGTGCTGCACCTTCTCATCCTGTTTACAGCGGAGCTTTTGCGCTAGTCGCTTCCAATCACTCACTCATTCTTAACACTGATTAAGTGCAAGATTCTTTTTTTTTTTTTTTTTTTTTAAGTGCAAGATTCTTGAGCGCAGTGCCCAGGTCAATGGACCGGCAGGTTCAGAGGGCGTGCGCCTGCCCAGTCCGGTCCTCCGTCAGGTCAGGCTTAGTGCTGCGGGTAGGGCTACAGGATCCCTCCCCTTCGTCATCCCCCGAAAGACCTGGTTCCAAAAGTCTCGAGCTAACTCTAAATGGTCTTTGATCTCACCCAGGGCTGGGTCTGAGCAACGCTGGTTCTGTTGTAGATGAGGAGGGAGGAGCAGCAGGAGGAGCAGGAGGTCAAAATTCTGCTTCTTTCCTTCTACTGGATCTCCTTAGGCAGTCCAGGCTGGCCTCGGACTAGCTGCGATCCTCCCTCAGCCTCCCAAGTGTTGGGATACCGCCCTCGCTGCCCGGACTCTAGAAGCTGCTTCAGAAAGGCTTCAGAGAGTGTTGAGGAGCCCAAGAACGCCGCCTCCTGGTGACCGTGTGAAGTGCCATCTCTAAAGGGGCAGAATCTTCTGACAAAGTGGGCTTTCTGTGTGCCCGAGGTACACCCTGCTGCGCAGCAATGCTTGCAGGACCCAGATGTCCCCTGCATTCCCGCCAGCACCCAGGCTGGCCACAAGACTGGGGGTTGGCGGAGGTTTGGGTGTGGATGATACCTAAGTGAGACTGTCCCGGATCATCTCCCTGGGGCTGCAGGGTGCAAGGCTCAGCTTTGTTTCAGCTCTGGTTTTGTCAGGGAGCAGTTTCAGGTGGGCTGATAGCAAAATGCTGTAGCCAGGAAGGGCGCAGGGCACCAGACACACAGTGCATCTCTGCTTGGGCCTGGGGACATCTTGGGTGCTGGCCGGGGAGGGCGCGGGGCGCGGGCAGTATCCCAGAAGCCAGCAGGGAAGGAGGGCCGGCAGGGGCCGGGTGACTGCAGCAGGCTGGCTGGTGTGACCCCCTCAGCTAGTGTGGCCGCCCGCTCCCCGCTCTATTTGTTCAACAGTTTTCTTTACACCAGCACATTCTGGGTTACTGTGCTGGTTAATGTTAAAAGAAAAAGAAATTGAAACTATATGTAAATCAGTAGCAGCAACTAAATGTTGAAAGGGATCATAAAAATAAATGCAAGGCAACTGGGTATGGTGACACCGCCTATAATCCCAGCACTCTGGGAGGCTGAGGCAGGAGGATCATCAGTTCTAACCCAGTCTGGGTAATTTAGTGACTTAGCAAGATCTTGTCTCAAAAAAAAAGAAGAAGAGTGTGTGTGTGTGTGTGTGTGTGCGCGCGCGCGCGCGCATGCCCACACACGCACACTCTCTTGCATGCATTCCGGGCTCAATGCCCTGGGTTCAATTCCCAGTACCAAAAAATAAAAAGTACCCCTGGCCCACTCCCTAGATAGTGACCAATGAGCAAACAGACATAATAATCATGGAGTCTGAGTTAGGTCTTTTCTTTCTTTGAGGCGGGGTGGTTATACAGACCTCTGGTGCTGCTCTTCCGCAGTGACAGGGATTCCACATCTCTGGGCGGGAGGGCAGGCTCAGAGGGGCCCAGTGAGGCAGGGCCTCTGAGCCAGTGTGGCCAGCAGGCTGAGTGCCCTGCGAGTGGTGCGGACGGTGGACGTGGCAGGGGTAGACCTCCCTGGTAAACTATTAGGTCAGTGGCTCGCCCCCCCACCCCCGGCAAAGTCCAGGCCTTTCAGCCAGCTGGGCCTCCCCCCAGTAGGAAAGCATCGGTTCCACCGTGTTTGTCTAGAAATTAATTAGCAGGTTCTTCCACGTTGTAGGTAGTGGTAGGCTGTCAGGAACCCAGCAGCGTTTGGGTTCCCCACCCATGTTGACTTCTGCAACTTTCCCATATCTGTGGGGTGGTGACAGAGCTAGTCCTTTACTCATGGGTGCTGTGTGCTGGGTGACTGTGGCCCAGGTCTGGAGCAGGAGGCAGAAGCTGGTGACTGAGGTCCCAAGAGTGGGGACCACAGTGTTGATTTCTTGGGTAGATTTTGCAGGAGGAGCCCCAGGACATATGAGTGGGGCTCTTGATTTGGAGTGTGAATCTGGGCAGGGGGCTTGTTGCTGGCACTGGAGTGGCCAGGCCTGGGCTGATGCAGTGGGGGACAGAGTCGCAGGGTACCGTCTCTGATGAGGTCCCTCGGAGTACATGGCAGCAGGAAGGCTGGCTCAGGCTTCCTGCAAGACAGATGTGGACTTCGAGGAAAGGGCAGGCAGGGGTGGTGGGTCTGGGGAAGGTGACGGAGCAGAGTCAGGGTTGAGGGCAGAGGCCATGGTATGCCCGGGAGAACTCCCGCTGAGGTGCTGGAGGGTACAGAGCATGTGGTGCAGGTGGCAAGGCCTGGAGCCTCAGGAACTTCTCCAGGGCCAAGGGAGGGCCACTTTCTCAGGCCTGGCTCTGGAAAACTAAGACCGCCGGAGGGAGGGGACCCCCATATCCTCCTGTGAAGTCCTCTGTGTGGGTCAGGACTCTGTTAGTGACAGCCAAGGCAAGGGCTGCTTTACAAAGCCCCTTGCAGCACGTCAGGTGCTAACTTTGGGGAGGAACCTGGTCACAGGCAGCAGCCTTGGCCTTGACCTCATTGCCAGCTGGGCTGGGCCTTGCCCTGGGGCTGGGGGGAGCACAGTCTCAGTATGGCCACTTCTCTGTGTTGCTTCCCTTAACGTTGTGTTTGGTGGCCTCGTGTTGGCAGCTTCCATTTGACCATGGTGGGAGAATTCACACCACAGGAATGGGTGAGCGCTGACAACCAGGGCTTTTTTAATTTTGGAGAGTGGGTTTGCTAGTGTACCACATTCTTGTCGCCAAGCCCCCCGATAATGTGCTGGAGCCTCCTGTGGCTTCCCAGTCTCTGCTTCCATCCCCTTGCTCTGAGGTGTTAGTACCCCCCCAGCTCACTTCCTGGTGTGAGGAGCAATCAGAGGGTGGCGGCTGCTTGGCTGACTTCAGACCTGTGGAATTGCGCTGTATCCCAGCTCTTTGCTGGGGCACAGACTTGCTGCATACCACGCATCCTGCAGAGGGGCTGGTGTAGCCAGAAGTGCTCAGGAGCAGATTGAAAACCCAGCATCTTGACGAAGCTTGGTGGCCTTTGGGGGCCCTTGGCCCAGTCAGCTTATGGCTCTGGGCTCCAAAATCCAGGTTTGGGCAAAAAGGTATTTAGAGTCCCTTCCAGCTCTGGCAGTAGGCCCTGCACGCCTGCCCCCCAACATGTCCCCCTGTTTTTCTCTCGTATCTGCTTCACCACCACCCTGGGCGGCCCTCCCAGTGGTGACGAGGCTACCCACCTCTCTCCTTATCCTCTGCCCCCAAGCCAGGGACTGTCGCCTGGTCCCTTGGTCTGCAGTGTGATCATTTTTTTTTTTTTTAGTGCTATCATTTTGTGCCCTGTGTATGTGGAGTGCATCATTGAAAGCCTCGAATGTGAGTTGCCTGCCGGGCCATGCTGGGAGCCAGGCCCCAGCTGCTGCTGGGCCATGGCTCACTGTGGCTGCATCATGGGTGAGAAAAACATGTCAAGGCCAAATCAGAACCTGGACTTCAGGTCCTCCCCCTCCTCAGCCTTACATCTCTGAGAGTAGCTCTGAGGCCCTGGGACCCGGCCTCAGACTACCCTGCGTTTGCCCTTTCTCTTTACCCTTGCCCCCATCTCTCCATCAGCCTAGAGCGTAGGGTCTTCCAAAGGTGTCCTGGGTCTGTCCTGAGGCGTCACCTCCATCCCTGCCACCAAAATGTCCTGCCTGGACCACTGTGGTGACTTTCTAACTGGCTACCACCTGCTCAGATTTCTGTGCTCCTGCCTAGCACCAGGGCATTCCAGTGACTGATGGTACCAGGCCACGCTGTACCCTGGGCTGTCCTCTGGGGCCCCTGCCATACGTGGAGTGACTCGGTGGGGCCATGAGAGGGGTCACGTGGCACCCCTCTTCTGGTCTTACACCTGCCTCTGTCTCCAGAAGCAGGCTGACCTTGGGGCTGACACTGCCAGCCTCTTGCCTAGAATCTCCGCCCCGTCCCTTGTGCTGGGTGTGGCTCTCTCCTTCCTGTCCCTCAGCGCTCACCCCAAGTTTATTATCAGTGCTGTCTGGTGTGTGGATTCCCTCACTTCCTGTCCATGCTGTCCCTGGCCCCTAGGTCACAACTCCCCAGGCAGGCCTGGTCCCTCTTGTTCACTATGTCTTCAAGACCACAGCCTGGCCCAAGCAACCTCCTGTCCTGCATTTCTAGAGGGGTATGTGACTTTCCTCTGCTTAGGCCAGGACCTGGGACAGCACTGGACAGAGAAGTGGAGTAGCCCTGCCCCCCGCTGCACCTTTCCTCCCAGCCATAACTCACTCCCCAGTGAGGGAGTGCAGGGTCCGTGGAGGAGGGAGGGGGCAGTAGCTCTGCCCTGCTGCCCAGGTGTGTGGCGGGGACGGCAGGCCAGGGAGCACAGCCATGCCCACTCCTCCTTCCAGGCCTCTGACCTTGATTGTGGGGCATTATGCCACATTGACCAGAAGAATCAGGGCTGCCAGCAGTGCCGTCACGGAGAGGGGTTGTCTGCGAGGCGGGAGAGCAGAGCCTGGGGGAAGCCAGGGGTCTGGTGAGGAAGGCAGGGTGGCCCCACACCCAGCCATCTCCCTGCTCTCACCCCACCCCTGCCCATCATGCCATGCGCTGGGTCACCGCACACAGGCACGTGTGTGAACACGCCGCCCGGGGCCAGGGAAGGCACCTCCCTCACCTGATCGGAGCATGGGCCTCAGCATGTCTGGGTTTCCGTCATTGGCCTCGGGCATGATACCCAGCAGCTGGCACAGGAGCTCATATACATGGATGCTCTCGAAGGGCTCCACCTCTAGGCCAGCCTTGAAGCTGGGGCCCACGGCCCGGAAGATGGTCTTCATGTCCATGGCGCTGTGGTCAAAGCCATGCTCACCTTGGTTGAACTGGACACTCAATCTCTACGGGAGGGCGAGGAGCCAAGGATGAGTGCCCCCGGAGGCCCCTGCCCCTTCCCCACCCGTGTCACCTGTGACTTGGCATCTGTGCAGGTCGAGGGGTTCTGAGACTCAGTTTCTCTGAATTCTGACACACCAAATACAGAAGCTCAGTGAACAGCTGTTGAAGTAAATGGTGACCTTAAGCCAGTAAGAGCAGGGGTTGCTGAGGCAAGGGCAGGCCTTTCCTTGCAGCTGAGGCCCTGGCTTCCTTCTACTCTGGTATCTTCCCCTGCTCTGGTCTCTGCTTCCTGTTTGGCACCTTTGTCCCTGTGGTCCACTTCACCTCTGCATCTGGGATCCTCACACGTTACCCTCAGCACATGAACACATGTGTACACTCGTCGAACTCTGGTCACACAGGGGTGTGTGTGTCCCTTTGGTAGCTGACACTCCTCAAACTGTGAAGAAATGAGGCCCTTCTGTGGAAGTGGGAGGAGCCTTAGGGCCCCTTGAGTGAGCCCAGGCCCTTGTGCGTCCAGCAGACTCACCCCGTGGATGACATAGCCCAGGTCACTGTACATGAGCAGGGACGTAATCCTAGCGTTGTTGGCATAGTGGAAGGACTTGGGGAACTCCTCCTTCTTGTAGACGTGCAGCCTGGGGTGGGCGTCCTTGAGCACCTCATACACCTTCTCCAGCCGCCCCTCCTTGGGAATTAGCATCCCATTCGGCCCATAGTCCAGGAGCTGGAACTCGATGTCCTGGAAGGTGAAGTTGGGGAACTTGTGGAACTCCACCAAGTCGCTGGCTGTCTTGTTGACGGTTGTCATGCCGTGGTCAGATGTGATGATCAGGTTGAGGCTGCCCGTGAGGTTGTGGCGCTCAATGCTGTCACGAAGATAGCCCACCGTCCGGTCCACTTGCCTCACCATCTCCTTCCTCTGTGGGGACTCCGGGCCGTACATGTGGCCAGTAGAGTCTGGCTCCCCGAAGTAGAGGGTGACCAGAGCTAGGTCCTCCTCAGTGAACCACCTCATCACAGTGTCCACATTTGCCCGCCACTCCTGCTCGTCTTTGTAGTTGTGTGTGGGGCCTTCCTTCCGGCTCAGCGTCACAGCCTCCCCTTGGTAGGTGACATTTCCGCCAGGGTAGAAGAAGGAGCCAGTCTTTAAGCCCTGCAGGGCAAGGTGGGATTAAAGCCACAGGGCTGCCTGCCTGTTCCACAACCACCCACTCACACACACCACGCGCCCACATCTGGGTCCACGCTCAGCTCTGCTCCTGCCTGTGGCCGTGAAGCTTTTAATTTGCTAAAGCAGCCCTTGTTTCACCTTATCTGGGCCGGAACCAATTTATGGAGGAGAAAATAAATGCCCAGAGCTCTCAAGCACTAAATGACACGATTGGTGAAAAACGTCCCCCAACATGCCATGTCCTCACTGTCCTTGTGGCTCTGGGTGCCAGTCTTGAGGCCGAGCTGCCCAGAGGACCCGCCCTTGTGACCGCAGCTGGCTACCCCTGCTGGCCTCTCATCCAGGGCTGTGCCTGTCCAGCTGGCCACCTCACCCTTTCAGCCTTCGCCCTGGCTGTCCACCTCCCCATAAACGCACTGCTGCTCCCTTTATGACTCCATGTGTCCTTCCTCCCCTCTGCCCACAAGCCCGTCTGTCTGTCCGATCCCAGGTCCTTCTATCCTGAGGGTGGCGCCCATTCCCCGCTTCGGCTTTCTGCCCTGGGGCCCTGGGGAGGAGCCCTGACAGCTGCACAGGTAGGACCAAGGGAATCCCCAGGGTTGGGCTGAAATCTTCCATTTGACTGTGTTGACTAGAAGATGCCAGAGGGCTCCTGGCTTGACACACCAGCCCACCACCTAGTTAGCCTGGTCTTTGAAAATTCAGCTGTCCAGCCTAAGAGGGCCGTGGGGTGGGAGGGATGCAGCCGCTTCTGACTGTACCAAGTTCAGCAATGATCTTCCCTGAGTGACTCTTCCCCCCAAGGCTGAAGGGCTCAGGTGCCCAGCCTGCCTCCCTTGGGGACAGCAGAGCAATGCCCTATGATCTCAGGGCTCCCGAGAGGACCAGGCTTGACTCTGAGACCCTCCCTTTGGACCTGCTTAACAGCCTTCTATGGTGCTGCCAGAAGCCCTTGGGATGGGCTTACCTGGATTTTATAGGCTCACAGCTCAGCATGTCCAGGGCTGCCGTCCCCTCACTGGTGTCTGTGGGGCGGGGTGACTTACCTGCCTCTGGGCTGTAATCCAGATGGGCACACTGCCGTTGTCCCACCAGCTCTGGATGCCAAGTGTGGTGTAGTAGGGCAGCTTTAGCTTGCTAGTGACGTTGTAGAACATGTTGTGGATGACCCCATGATTCTCCACGTATTTGCCTGAGGGAGGAGGAGGTGGGAAGTGGAGTGAAGTGAGCTGGGCCCCTACACTGGCTGTCCCAGAGGACCTGTATGACCCACTCTGGGATCCCTGTTTAATGAATCCTGTAGGTGTTTTTATTCTCCTTCTATTGGGTGCCACCAGCAGAAAGGATTTCTACAGTGCCTTTGTCTGGGTCCTGGCACTGTGGGGCCCTTGGAGCAAGGCCTTGTACCCTTTGTCCCCAGAGTGCCTGGGACTTCACTGTGGCTCCTATAGCCCTTCTCCCACACCATGGCCAAAGCTTACCAGTGACCAGCGTGAAGTGGCAGGGGCTGGTCAGGGTGACAAAGGCAGGGGTCATGTAGCGAGCTTTCACCCCATCTTGAGCCATGGCATCCAGATTGGGGGTGTCCACATCCTGGTCATAGTTCCAGCGGAAGCCATCGAATGAAACCAGGAGCAGCTTCTGTGGGGGGCCCTCTGTGTGGACAGGTGCCCCAGCCCCTGCAGTGAGAAGGGTGGCCAGAGTCACAGCGAGGAGGACATCTGAGTGTGTCATGATGGACTTCTCACTGAGCAGGTGCACCGGGAGCTGTGCCAGGAGGAGGGCAAAGTCCTAGGATCGGCTGCATTGCCTTATCCGTGCATCTTCGGTGATGGGGTGGAGCCCAGGAAGACGCTCCTGGCCGCAGGTCCAGCCCTTGTGAGTGGAGCGGTGTGAACTTGTGCGTCCCCTTTTCTGCCCTCAGGGTCTGCTGGGCCCATGTTCCACTTGACAGCAGTGCTCTGGCCCAGCCGAGCAGAATTTCTCGTCATTGTGCCCCAGCTCGTGCTGACGCCAGAGGACCTATGTGGAGGGTAGTGGACTTTCTCCTTCAGCAGGCCTGTGGGGCTTTGGGCATACCTGGGTGGCGGCCTAAGGAGCGGGTGAGCCCTTGTCCATGTGGAGCCCCAGCCTAGATCTCTCTTCCTTTCTTTGGTCTGTTAAGGGCTCCTGCGAGGGGTGAACCAGATACAGTGGTAGCCTGAATGATGGAGGTAGAGTTGAGGTGAATTTTGTAGGTTTTGATAAAAGGACTTGCTACTGTATTGCATAAGGGGAGGAGTGGGGGATACATCACAATTTCATTATTTTTTTGATACAGGTTCTCAATATGTGGTGCAGGCTGGCTTGGAGTTTGAACTTGCAGCGATCCTCCTGCCTCAGCTTCCCAAGTGCTGGAATTACAGTCCTGTGCCACCCCTCCCAGCTCAACAGTCTAAATCTTGAACTGCAAGCTGGGCAACAGCTAGCCAGCTTCCTTTTGACTTCTGCACTTCAGACACAGTCGGTGAGTGTTTACCCTACACTTGTATGACATCACAGATGCCATCAGCAGCCTCTTCTGAGATACAACCAAGGTCGTGTGTCCCAGGCATCATGGGGTACAGATTAGGGGCCCCCTTCTTCAGACCCGTGGAAATTGATTCTCTGGGGAGGAATCTGTGTTGCACACCTGGCCTTGGTAATGCTCTGTCCACAGAAGGTTGAGAGCCATGTGGTAGACTGACCACTGCCACTGAGGGGGTGGTGAGGCCTAGGGCACAGGACTCCGACAGAGTGGCCCCCTCCTCTGGCAGCGCTCACCACAGACCTCAGTGCAGAGGTTACCTGTGTGGAGTGAGCACACATGGATCCTTGCACAGGACAGCTGCAGGGTGCTTGGGACAGGACGCAGGTGTCCACGAACACCGGCTTTAGAGAGCCCAGACAGCTCCTGCAAGATCTAACATTCATACAAGACCTATGGGACGGATTGACCCTGGTAAGCGAGGGACAGACAGGAAGTGGAGTACCCAGGGCTGGGAGAGGGCAGAGTCACCCAGGAACCTATGGATTATGAAAGGGACTGGGTTTTATGCTGCAACGAGATGGCAAGTTGTCTATAACATCTGCTCTTCATGGAAAGATGGCTGCCAGAAGGAAGACTCCATTTTCCAGCATTCTGTGCAGCAAGATTTGACCATGTGACCATGTCCTGGCCAATGGGATGTAAGCAGCAGAAATGTGACAACACCCAGGCTTTTGCTGCAGAGTGTTACCTTGGTCTTCTTTTTAAATTCTTCCTCCCTCTGGTGCCTCCAGTGCTGATGCTACCTGGAGCTCCCTGGGGTGGTGGGGGTGACAGAAAAGAGGTTGGTCCCCTAGGGCTTCCTGAGCAGCATGGTCCCCAGCCAGCCCTGGGCAGGTTGCCTCCAGGATTATCTTGGGAGGATTCAGCACACCTCTGCTGTTGTTCACTTCCTGTCACGTGGGTTTGCCAGCCCTCTCAGTGGGACCACATCCTGGCTGACAACAGAATCCCAGGGCTGGGAGGCATTGTTGGATGTAAGAAGGGGCCAGATAGGCTGTGCAGCTGCCAGCTAGGAGAAGGTGAGCTGGGAGCTGGTGCTCTGGTCCAGGTCTGGCCGAGTGGGGCAGATCTGGAATATCTTTAGGGCTAGAACTGGCCTTGGTGGTGGGTGCATGTTGTCATTCTGCACTTTCTCATGCTGGCCTCTGTCCAGGTGGTGACAATCCCACATCCTGCTCATCCTTTTCCGCCTGCCTGGGCTTGGCATGCAAGTCTGCTCCTGCTGTCCTTGGGACCTTTCTGCCAGACTTGGGCAACTTGTTCCTTGTTCTGGCTTTGCATTTTGCTCACGTTTGTCCATTGGTCTACACTATGGGCTTCCGCTTCCTTCCTGGTCGCAGACTGTGTAATGGTTGGTTGTAGTTGCTTGTTCCAGGCTTTTCTTATAGACCAGGCAGCAGGCTCGACCCTGGATCTCACTGAAGCTCTGAGCTTGCATATGGGACTTAGGAATACCCTCACCTTCCAGGCGGGAAACCCAGGCAGAGAGAGGAGGTTATGGGCATTCAGTGTGTGGAGGAGATGGGCGTGCAGCCACATTTAGAACATTCTTCTACCCATTTCTGCGCACCAGTTCACCAGCCTTGTTCACTTAGGATGTGACTGGGCTTTGGGGCTGCAGACAGCTTTTTCTTTACAAAATAGTGCAGCTGTCAGTGTCTTGCCATCCCTGATGTCATTTCCATTGCACTGACTTCCTTGGGGGTGCAGTTCTTAGAGAAGGCCACTGACAGATGACTTTAGGGTTGCTTGTTTCTGCCAGGGGGTGGGGGTCAGAAGACGAAACTATCTCCTTGAGCTGCCTGTAGTTTGTCTCTTCTGTGTCTTCCAGGCCTGGAACTTGGCCTTTGTCCTTGGCTTATTGAACTAGCTTAGTAGGCATCTTGCTAGGTCGATGAAGTGAACATCCAGAAATTCTGTCTGATCACCACCCTTGAGATCTGATCAGATCCCTTGCCCCTTATCCTTAACTTCAGTGTCTGATCTCCCTGTGGGATCCTGTGGAGTGGTCTAGCAAGAATCCCCCTGGCCCTGAGGCTTCCTCTTAGTGATTTTCCTTCCTTACCCTGTTCCTTGGCTAGATAGCACTGCTTGTCTTTGTTGGAGTCAGACTGAGCCCAAGCTCTCTTCTCTGCTATAAAACCCCATTGCACACGCCCCTCCCTGTAGTCTTCCTTGCTGTCCGCAGATGTCATGAATAACTTTTCCTCTGAGCTTAGAAAAGGCGGAAGCAGGGCTGAAGCTGTTGCTCCCTAGCATGTGTGAGGCCTCAAGTTGCATCGCCAGCACCACAGATGAGAAAAGGCTTGAGGCAACTGGTGGTGCCCCGGCCCCGCTGCCCTCTGAGCCCTGCTTTCCTTGAGTTTTATTTTTTTATGATTCTTTTTGGTGGCTTAGTAGGTGTGTGATGACATTTCAAGCTGTGAAGCTGGAGAGGCTAGGAACATGTCCATGTCAGGATACCTCCTCCGCCTCTCGAGAGAGGGCTGTGCATTGTCCTGAGGGCTAACGTAGGCAACTCCACGTTGAATCGCACAGTGTCATTGGCTCTTCATGTAGCTGGTGGTGCGTAGTTTTGGGGTTTATGACTTGGAACACATTTTCCTGGTAAACACTTGTCATTTATGCTCGTCACTCCGATGTTGGATGTGGCTTGGTGGAGAGCAGAGTCTGAGCTCCCCAGCTCAGGGCCTGCTATGGTGGTCATTGCTGTGTCACCGAGGGCCCCATCGAGGGTCCCACATAGTGCAGGACTCAGCACAGATTTGTTGAATCAATAAATAAATTTAGAGACAAAACTTATGCCATTATTTATGATTTATTATATTTTCTGGTTCGGCCAAAAATTTTGTCTGCAATACTGGTGATTGAGCCCAGGGTCTTTTATTTTATTGTACTGTGTTTTAATTTTGAGACAGGGTCCCACAAACTTGCTAAATTGTCTTGGGTGAGCTTCAACTTGTGATTCTCCTGCCTCAGCCTCCCAGAATGCTGGGATTCCAAGTATGTGCCACTTAAAATGGTATAGACAAAACTTTCTTTTTTTTTTTTTTGAAACCAGGTCCTACTATATAGCCCAGGATGGCCCTGAACTCACCATTTAGTTTATGCTGGTCTCAAAATCAGGCAATCCTCCTGCCTCAGACTTTCGAGTACTGGGGTAATAGGTGTGCCACCATGCTCAGCCCCCCAATTTTTTTAAATAAACTTTTTACTTTGCAATAGCTTTAGGTATCCTGAAAAGTTCTCACCACAGTATAGAGAGCTTCCATGCATGCCAGCCACAGTGATGTACATCTGTAATCCCAGCACTCTGGGACACTGAGGCAAGAGGATCACAAGTTTGAGCTGGGCAATCCTGTTTCAAAATAAAAATTTTAAAAAGGAGTGGGCATGTAGCTTGGTGGGAAAGCCCTTGGTTCAATGGCAAGTACCACACACGTGCACACAGACATACAGACACACAGACACATGCACACAGAACTCCCAATCACCACACCCCATCAGCATCTTGGGTTAGTGTGGCCCATTTTTGTAACTGATGAGCCACACTAACGAGCGCTTATTAGCCCGAGTCCACACCTTGTTCACATTGCCTTAGTTTTTAACCTAATTCTTGTTTTGGGGTCTGGGTCCTCTCCAGGGCCCACACGACCACCACTCCTCCATCTCCTTCGGCTCCTCCTGGCTGTGACACTTTCTTAGATATCCCTTGTTGGTTTAAGGCAGTTCTGAGGGTCACTGGCCAGGGGTTTTGTGGAATGACTCTGCAGTTTCCCTGTTGTTTTCTTATGAATGGGCTGAGGTTGTGGGTTGAGGTAAAATGCTGTCTCATCGCATCACATGGAGGGTGCTGTGGTCAGTGGGACCTGGCCCCTGGGGCTGGCCATGGTAGCCCCCGCCCACCTGCAGAGAGAGCCTGCTGGACTCCTCTGCAGCACCGTGTCCTGCTGTCCAGGAGTGGTCTCCTCTGCAGTCAGGGAGGAAGGCAGCCCCAAGGGCCTCACCCCCTGGCAGTGGGGTCTTTTGCCTCCTTGAGGAAGCGGCACCCACACCATTTCTTTATAAAATTGTAAAGCAGGGGTTTTGCCCCCCATACTCAAATATTTAGTTGTTTCTTTGTATACAGTACTTTGAATTGTAATCCCGTTTTACTTAATTCGTCACTTGAATTGTTCCTGCTTTGGCCCCTGGGGGCTCTTTCAGGTGGCCTCATGTCCTTGTCCTATGTTCCCCCATGTATATGTTGTGTGGTTTGTGTGCATGTTTATGTGTGTCCATCAATGTACGTGTGTCTGTGTCTATCTGATGTGTGTATGTGGTGTGTGTGTGAGTGTGTGTGTGAATATGCATGTGAGTACTGTGTATGTGTGCATGAAAGCACAGACGTGTATCTGGTGTTTATATGCATGTAGGCGTGTACAGGTCTGCATCTCTGGTGTGTGAATGTGAGTGTGTGTGTATGTTGAGCACTTCCACACTCTGTCACTACAAGGTACCCCAACCTCACCACGCATCTCCAGCCTCTGTGCTAGATTCGGATCAGGTCAAATATGGGCTGTCCTCTGTTTTTTTAGTCACTGGGGATTGAACCCAGAGCCTTTCCACTGAGCTATACCTCAGCCCTTTTAAAAAAGTTTCATTATGAGACAGGGTCAAAGTTGCCTAGACTGGGCTCAAATTTGTGTTTCTCCTTCCTCAGCTTCCTAGATTGCTGGGATTATAGGAATGTACCACTGCGCCTAATTCTGGGTTGCTGGAAATGTTGAAAGTCATCACCCCAGTCCAGCTATCCGCCCCCCCCCTTTTTTTGGAGGCAGGCTGGGTCTTATATGTAGCCCAGGCTGGTCTGAACTTGCGATATACTCAAACTCATGATCTTCTTGCCTCAGCCTCCGGAGTGCTAAGATAACAGACATACACCACCATGTCTTGCTCTGGGTTGCTCTTTGTGACTGAATGGACAGAAACATTTAAAGTTATCATCCCAAATGTTCTTTTTGTTAGTGTTTTTTTTTTTTTTTTTGAGATAGATCTTATATGTAGCCCAGGCTTGGCTGGAACTCATGATCCTCCTGCCTCAGCCTCCTAAGTGCTGGGGTAGTGTGCACCACCACACTAACACCCCAGCTGTTCTTTCCGATGGGCCACCCAGCTCATTAGGAGGCTGAGCGTGGGCAGACAGGGCTGTGTGAGCAACCCATCCCTTGGGCAGGGCTGCTCTCTGAGGGCACTGTATAGGAATGTGTGGGATTGGCTGCTTTTCTGGCCTAGGAGCTCCTTGGCCCCTGCAAGACCTGATCCCAGAGGCCTTTTTGGCCTGGAGACCAGGTAGCATTGACACCTGTACAGGTGGTCTTGCCCGTGTGGCCCTGCTGTGGATTGGGCTCAGATCCAGAGATCTCTAGGTCACGACTGGCCAGCTCAGGCCTGTGCTCTGTCTCTGCTGGTGTCCAATGCACATACAGAGCATTGTCCCCCCACAGGGCCAGTTGTACAAGTGACACCTCTTCTCATCACTTGGTGTGAATGAAGGTGTAGCTGGTCATGTGTCCCTTGTGAAGCTGTGGGCAGCAGGTCTCGGCGTGGGCCCATTGCTGGTACATAGTAGGCATTTAGTAGCCACTGGAGGTGTCCTGTGTTGCATCTCTGATGCCTGCCAACTGCAGAGCAATGAACTGGTGCCCTCGTGGGGCTTGTGGTGTACTCGGGCTGGGGCTGCCAGAGAGCCCCAGATGCCCGAGGGGGGGCTATGCCCTCTCTTGAAGGAGTCGTGGACCCCTGAGTCCACTACCCTGATTTCCCATGGCGCCTGTGCAATGTGGGCTGGAGGTGGAGCTCCCGACTCCCAGCACAGGCCACTGTGGGGGTGTCACGGCCGAACTTGCTGCTTGCTCTTGGGGATGTTGAGGGCAGAACAGCCTGGCTATACGTGCTGGCTGGCTGGAAAGTTCTGTGCACAGGAAACTGGACACAGAAGCATTTCACCTGAGGACCTGGCCACAAGTCTGCCCAGACAGAGCTCCAGGATGGCTCCACCGGCCCTTTTAGGGGATGATTCCGCAGGCCAAAGGATGGGATAGGGCTTCACTTTTGTGTTCCTTGGACACAGAGTATGGCAGGAGGCCACTAGGCCTGGATGCAGACTGTCACACACGTCCTGGGGACTGCTGGTTCTCATGGCCATGATGTTGGAGAAGGTGGAGATTCCTTCCCAAAGATCCCAACAGCACTCTAGCTTGCGGGGGTGGAGCTGAGACAAGCAGCTCTGTCTTTTCTCCCAGAGTGACTGGCAGACCTATACTTCTCCAGGTCCTGCCCCATCTCTGACTACCACACGGGGCCTGGCTGTGCAGTGCCAGCTGTTGCCAACTGCCAGGGCCTGCCCAGCTTTCTCCAGGAAGGTTTCTAGCGGCAGGCTTCTTCACTCTGTCAACTGCTGCTGCCTCACAGGACTCCTCAGGGCCTTTCTCCCAGTGCTGCCTACCTAAAAGAGGATTCATATTTTAATAGAGTTATGTGCCATGTGGGTTGGCTGTCCTCTTATGGGAGTGGGGCTGGAAGGGCGCCCTCCCTTGAGGGCCTTCTGGCCCTATGCCTCCTGCTGATGCATAGGAAGCTGTGGATGGGTATAGGGGGCCTGGCTGTTGGGGGCCACATTGCTCCAGACTCTGGGATGGGCTGGGAGGTAGGTTGGGGAGATTTGGCTTGGGAAGGGCCCGTGAGAGATGGTGGGCACCATTAGGACTGTGCCCATTTCCTGAGGTGTCATTCCCGTCTCATCCTCCTCTGTGTCTTGTCCTGACAGGAAGCATGAAGCTCCTTGGTCCTGTGTATTACCAGTGTATTAAGGGTGTTGAGATGGAGAATGCAGAAAGGTCTCATCTCAACACCCTTAATACACTGGTAAAGTCTCTCATTCTGAATAAGCTCCCACTGATACATTCTAGAAATTAGACTGTGCTCATGTCCTGGTGAGGCCCACCATTCCTCTCACCCCCCACCTCCGGGCTTGGGGAACAGTCTCCTCCTTGCCAGAATCTTCTCTCACACCTAAAATTGCCAGGTTTAAGTCTCTGCCCCTTTGTGCCCATCTCTGTCCCTGTTTGTGCCTGAGGCTCCTGTGTGCTGTGCCTCTCCCCCATTTTGAGCCAGGGCACCTCAACACCTCAGCCTATACCAGAGCAGCTCCCACAGGGACTGTCCTGGTGGCCAGCCGCTCATCCTACCTGTCTGTCCCACCCTCCTGAAAGCCCTCTGTCACACACCATGCTGTCTGGAGCCACAGAGGGACACTGAGTCACAAAATGGGTCACACATGTGCACACACCTGGCTACAGGAGAAGCTGCAGAGTCAGGCCCTAAGTCATGGGGTCAGGAGCATTGCTTCTCTGTCCCTGTCTCACTCTCTTCCTTGGACTCAGGGATGTATGGAGGACACTTTTTATAAGAGTAGTTCTAGGTTTATAGTGAAACTGAGTGGAAGGCACAGATTTCCTATACCCTGGTCCCTACATGTGTATGGCACCCCCTCCCTCTGCATCCACATCCCCCACCAGAGTGCTCCCTCTGTCACGGCGGGGGAACCTACATCAGCCCCTCACTGGGGTGGTTCGTGGGCTTCCTTCTGGGGTTGGATGTTCCCCGGGCTTGGATAGCTGTGCGAAGATTCAGGCCCCGCACTGCAGGATCCCGGAGAGTGCTCAGACTGCCCTGGGTGTCCTGTGGAGGGCACAGTTATTCTTGTTCCCTTACGCTGATTCCACAGAAAGAGCACCAGTACCACGCACCAGCTAGGACGGCTACGTGAAAAGCAGAAAACAGGAAGTGTGGGTGCGGATGGGGACTCACCGAAGCCCTTGTGCGCCTGTAGTGGGGGTATAAGTGCCACAGGCACATGAAACACAGCATGATGGTGCCAAAAAAGGGAAAACCTAATTACCACAGGACCCAGCTGTGCTGAGAGGCAACGGTGCACCCCAGTCACAGCAACTAAGTGTAGGAGCTATCAAGCATCCCTCCACTTGATAAGCAAATGGCACAGAGGTGCAATGGGAAATGTCACGCAGCTTTGGAAAGGAAAGAAATTTCTACCCCAGCTACAGCATGGACCAACCTCGACACTATGGTGAATGAAATAAGCCCGTCACAAAAAGACAGACACCGTGTGGTTCCATTTATACCTGGCACACAGGAGAGCAGAACTCATAGAGATGGACTGTGGAATGGGGGTTACAGGGGAGGTGGGCAAAGAAGCGCAGGAGTTAGTGTTTAGAGGGGGTGGAGTTTCAGCCTTTCAAGAAGAAGAGGACTGTGGAGTTAGATGTGGCAGTGGCTGTAGAACAATGTAAAAAATAGCAAGCACAGGCTGCCGGGCCCTTTTGGAGGTGGCAAGGATGTTGGGGGTGGTTCTGCCCTGCAGAGTTCCAGGTGCTGTCCTCTAAGTGGAGCAACAATTTCTGGCTGAGGAGAAGCCCCACGATGTGAACAGCATGATAGGAGAACCAAACCGACACAGTGACCACTGGAGCAGACCCAGAGGCCGCGGCAAACTCGCACATGTGCAGGCACTGATTGCATGAAGGTGCTCAGCGCACGGGGAGAGAAGGACAGTCTGTGCACAGCGGGTGCCAGGGAGCTGTGTGTCTACACACAGGAAAGTGGAACCAGACTCCTTTCTCTAGTCTGTGACAAAAATCAACTCAGAGTGGATTATAGACTCAACTGTCAGACCCAAACCGTGGAACTATTGGAAGAACCATGAGGGAAACACTTCAGGACATTGGGAAGGGCAAGGGTTTCTTGAAAAGACCCCAAGGTACAGGAAGCAGAAGCAGAAATAGACAGATGGGATTGCACAGACTAAAAGCCTACACAACCAGGAACAGGACAAAGAGACAACTTGCACAGTGGGAGAAAATGTTTGCAAACCATACCACTGATGAGGAGCTGAGACCCAGAATACACAAGGAACACCACCACACGCTCGACAGCAACAAAACAAAACAAAACACCTCCCGAACAACCTGATTACAAAGTGGGCATAGATCAAAATCCACATTTCCCAAAAGAAGACACACAAGAGAACATCAGATATAGGAAAAAACAGTCAACATCACCAGTGCTCAGGAAATGAAAATCTAACCTGCAGTGAGCTCTGGTCTCACTCCAGGGAGAAGGGCTGTTTTCAGAAGGCTGCAGGTAACAAGTGCTGGCGAGGACACGGGGAAAGGAGAGCCCTGCGCCGTGCGGGTGGGAATGCTTACTAGCACATGAGGGGAACAAGGTGGAGGTTCCCCACAAAATTAAAACTAAAAGTACTGCATGACCCAGCAATCCCCTCCTAGGTATATCTCTGCAGGAAATGAAATCAGTATGTTCAAGAGATACCGATACGCTCATGTTTATTGCAGCACTTTGCACAAGAGCTAAGAAATGGAAACAACCTAAGTGCTCACCAACTGATAAAGACACAAATAGAGTATCTGTACACAACAGAATATGCCTCAGTCATAAAAGGATGAAATCCTGTCCTTTGTAACAAGGATGGACCTGGATCATGTGTTTTAAGTGAAACAAGCCAGGCACAGAAAGACAGGTATGGAGCTGGCTGTGGGACTTCCCTTTTCTGTTTGGACCTTGCCAAGGGAGAAGCGGCTCTGTTGAACCCTTAGTTGCTTCTGATTTAAACCTGATTTTGCTCTTACCTTCTTGGGACACTAGCTGGTTCGGCTCTATCTAATGCCAGCTGAGGATTCCGGGGGCACTAAGGCTGAAGTTTTGCAAAAAGGTTTTTCCTGGGTGTGTTGGTGAAAACACATTTCCTCACTTGTTCCAGTCCCAGCCCAGATGTGTAGGGGGAGACTTCAGGCTGATGCCAAGCAGGTGCCCAGACCTCGGGGCCTGTCAGGGTTGTTTGTCTCTCTGCTGGCTCTCAGCATCTGGCTGCCTTTGGGGGGGCGGGGCGGGGGCTGCAGGGAGTGCAAAGGGTGAGGTGGGGGTGGCTGGTCCTGACTTCGTCCAAAGCCCAGAGGTGCTGTGGGTCCCCCTGGAGCAGTGTGGGTGACAGGGAGATGACAGAGATGAACTGTTACTGTGGGCTGTCCCTGTGAAACTCAGCTGATCGGCAGCTGATCGGCTATCTCCAGCACATCTACTTTATAGCTCCACAGGCATCTGCTTGTGTCTCGACAATGAGGAGTGACAGATAAGGGACTACCTTTGGCCATGCTGGGCAGTTGAGACACAGCCAGCTATCACTGCCTGGACTATGCCACTGGGGCGTAGGGCCTCATGGGGCAGGACGGTGGAACGTCCCTGAGTAGAAATCTCCTTTATGCTGACCCATGGTCATCCTTGTGGATTGTCTTACTGTCATGGTCAACAGCTCCTGGGTCCATTCAGAGGGACATGGGGGAAGTCGGGGTGTTGGCAGAGGCTGAGTGGGGGCTGTAGCTGCAATCTGGAACCTGCACTCCGGGTTCCCAGGATCTGTGTGGGTGCGGAGGGACGGACCATCTGAGGAGCGAAGCAGAGGTTTGTCTGCCTGAGCTGCAGGCCCTGGACATCCGCAGAACTTCCTGCTGGAGGCTGGAGTTGCAGCCGATGGCTTCCCTTCCTTTGCTCTGCCTCGGTGGGAAAGCTTTGTATTTGTCCTGCTTTGGGGAGATGGGCTCCTTCTCCACCTCTGCTGCCTTCCCAGCCTACCACACGCTCTCCTCGCCTTTATTTGGCACCTACTGTCTAAAGGGCGTGGGGAGAGGCATGTGTTTCCTTCTGCCTCTGAAAGGGTTGGGATGTGAGGGGGAGTCTGTACCCCCGCTGCACCCCCAGCTTAGCTCAGGCCTAGAAATCCACATGTGATGGGGGCGGGTGGACACGAAGGACCCCGTTCTCAAGTGCCCAGAGACTTAGAGCCCACCAGGTGCCCGGGCTGCCATCTCTGGGCTCTGGGACCGTGGTGTGACCCTGGGTGTCTGGAAGGGACTTTGGTGACTGCAGAAAGTGTTTGCCAACCGAGACTGTTGTTTTGTCATCCACATCTAATCTGGCTTAGATAAGAGGATGCTAAATCATGGACTCTGTATCAGTGTGGATGAAGAGCCTACTCAGGTAGAGTCACGTTTTAGCCTGGAAGCTGGGGTGGAGCAATGTTGCTACAGCCTTGGTCCTTGGTCCGCTTAGCTTTCAGGATCTCTGACAATCAAGGCCACAGCTACCACCCTGCCTGTGAAATACACGTGCGTGTAACAGCATGCAGACCCGAACTCCGAGTGCTGAGCAGGCCAAAGCAGCTGGCCGGTGGGCAGAAAGTGGGGCCAGGAGGACGGGAGCCCATGGTGGGGCCCCGTCTTCCATGCGCCGTGAGACTGCAGCCTAGGGAGGTGGCAGAGGTGAGGCAAGAGGCGGAGAGAGAATAAGACGGGGGGGGCACTGAGGTACAGAGAAGAAAGGCCAGAGCTCACACTCCGTACCACAGAGAGCATCCAGTTTTGACAGTGAGGCCACACCTGGGGCTGCTTACTCTGTAGACTGTCTCAAACATCCAAAATTAACACCAACTGGGAACTGGGGCTAGGGATGTAAGCACCTGCATAAGCACCTACCTGGCAAGTATAAGGTCTCGAATTTGATTCCTGGTACAAAACAAAACAAAACAAAACCAGGTCGTATTGGTCTATGGCCTGATCTAGATAACATCAACTTAATTATAATTAATTGCAACCCCCCCATGACAGCTCCACAAAAGTCCATATAACAATAGAAACTGGCCCCTTCAGTGGACAGGAAGAGCCTGGGCCCTCTTCCTACCCGAGAGGGTGTCTGTGCTAACCTGTGTTTTCACATGTACTTCTGCAGGTGCTGCTTACTTCCTGGTCCAGGATACAGAGCACCTAGGACAATCACCACCCCAGTGAGACAGAGAAGGCCTCTACCTAGCGGAGACATAGGGCAGTCTGTCCCACGGGGGTGGCTTCACCAAGGGAGGGGGTGCAGGAAGGCCATGAGGACAGGGAGGTCCTGAGGTGACTCCTGGCCCCAAAGGCCAGGGTGACCCTCAGCGCCTCTGGCTTCCCTGCACTTTTTCATGTGCCTCAGAGGGCACAGGAGCTCTTTGTGGCTGCTGTAGCGAATGGATACAACCTTACCATTTGCAAATACTGCAAATTACATCTATAATCCCAGCTTTCAGGAGGCTGATGCGGGAGGATTGCTGTGAATTTGAGGCCAGCCCGGGCTAAATAGTGGATTCAAGTCCAGCCTGAATTGAAGAGTGAGACTCCATCTCAAAAAAAAAAAAAAATTGCAAATTTATTGGAGTTCTGGAGGCTGAAGTCCCACAGATATCACTGAGCTAAAACCAAGGTATCAGCCAAGATGTTTCCTTTTTCCTGGAGGTTTCAGGGCAGGAGGATCTGTTTGCTCAACTTCCCTGGCTTCTAGCAGCTGCCCCATCCCCAGGCCTGGAGTCTCCAGCTACTACATTGCTTCTTCCCACCTCTTGTTCCTGTGGTCACACCTTCCCTGAGCCCCGACCCCTTGCATAGGTGCCCCAGGGTGACAACCTGCTGTCTCGGCATCCTGAGCCTCACCCACCCTGCGAGGCACCATGGTCCTGGTTCCAGGGATGAGAACGTGAGCCTCTTGGTGGGCACTGTTGCACCCAGCAGAGAGGCGCATGGGGCTCCGGGAGAGCCCATTGCCGGTGCGATTTCAAGGAGGCCTGAAAGCCCAGGAGAGAGGGAGAGAGGCGTCCAGCCTGTTGGGGCCCAGTGGGGGTGTCTCGGGGAGAGCCCATAGGCTGTGGTCATGGGAGCCAGAGGGCAGCAGCGGGGGCACTAGGGACTTTCCCAGCGCTGACGCCAAGAAAGAGAGAAGGAGGGGTCAGGGACAAAGGGCAAGCCCACTTTCGCAGGAGAGTTTCAGAGTGCCCCATCACGTGAGGGCGGATTGGGCGGACACTGATGAGACCATGGTTTCCTGTTTTCCATTCCTTTGCTGAAGTACGTTCCTGCTTCGGAGCCAACGCCATCGTTTCAGTCTGTGAACGTTAGGACAGAGCTCTAGCTGCCCACGGAGCTTTGTGTGGAATGATCACAGCTCCGCCAGGATGAAGTCAATGCTGCCCAGACTCCAGGGCCTCCCCTCTGGCCCTGGTCAGCATCACTTTTCTTTGGTTGTTTGAAAAATGTCTTTCTGCAGTTGGTTGGTTTCAGCTGGGCTCCAAACGGGGCTCCCACGAGGTGGATCAGCACGTCAGGCCTTGCGCATCTCCCTCGCTTCAGCCCTCCCTGCCCACTCCCCTGCTACCTGTGAGGGGGTGGAGCGAGCAGCCTGGTCCTGTGGAATGTCCTACGTGCCCCAAGTTTTTGGTTTCTTCCTGGTGGTGATCCTGTAGTCCCAGATTTCCTAAGAATGAAAATTTAGCTCCCAGAGCTTGACTGGATTCAGGCACTTCATCCTTCATTTTCCCCAGAATATTCCATAGGTTGGGGGAGAGCTGTGTGGTTGCGGTGGAGACACACCTGTGACTCTGAAGATCCTTAGTGGGGATGGGGTCACAGCCCAAACTCACCCCATCATGCCCATTTCCCGTGCCCCATTAATGTTCTTATCCATTAATGGACTTTCAAGAAATAACTATTTAATGAGAAGCTGCAAAATGGGAATTTTCCCTTTTTCTCTGTTTTTTGAAACAGGACTTTGCTATGTTGCCCAGACTGGCCTCAAACTCCTGGACTGAAGAGATCCTCCTGCCTCAGCCTTCTGAGTAACTGGGATTTTGGGTGTGTCTCACTGAATATGGTGATTTTTTCTAATGGTATCTATCAGCCCTTCACAATTCTGCTTAAAACAAAAAACAACCAAGCCAGCTATGGTGGTGCACACCTGCATGCCCACCTTGTGGGTGGCTGAGGCAAAAAGACTGCAAGTTTGATCCCAGGCTGGTCAACTTAGTGAGACCTGGTTCCAAAATTTAAAAAAAATGGAAATGACTAGGGGATGTAGCTCAGTGTGAAGGTCTTGGGTTCAACCTCCAGTACTGCAAACCAACAAACAACAAACAAACAGACAAACCCTTATCAACTAGACTTATTTATCTATTCTGAAATACAGTTCAAAAAGGGTAATTCTTAATTCATTTTTTTAAGTGACAATTTTCAAAAGAGATTTGGGGCCAAGGTTATTTCCAAAAAAGTTTATTTTGTCTGGTTTCCTTTCTCTCTTTAAAATAAACTTACATGTTTTATATAGTCAGTATGTCTCAATCAGTTTTGTTCCTGCTTCCTTTTGAAACCTGGTCAGTGATGTCCGACTTTTCCCCTAAAGAATGGTGGGGGCTCCTGCCACATCAGAGACCCCATTCATGTGTCTGGGGTCGGGGACTGGTCACCTCTGACACTGAAAGTCAGTAACATTTGAAAGAATCTTCAGGAAACAAAATCAATCCTAATATATCAATAGCTGAGAAAGAAATAGGAAAAGAATTCTATTCCTAATAACTTCCAAAAAAGTCCGAAGGGATCAATCTAACCAAGGAAGTGAGAGATCTCTGCTCTGGTAGCTACAAAACACTGAAGAGGGACAGTGAAGATGGTGCCAGAAGACGGAAAGCCCGCCCGTGTTCACAGACAGACAGAATTAACTGTCCTGGCAACATGACCATATGACCAAGAGTCATCCACAGAGTCAGTGCAAGGCCCATCGAAGTCCCAAACAACATTCTTCACACAGCTAGAAAAAGTCTCCTGAAATTCACGTGGAAACACAAATAGTCAGAATACTGTACAGGGGCACCTCGGTTCACGAACTGGATTCCCTCCACGGTTCTGGCCATAACCAGAATTGGACAAGAACCAAATAAAATTTCCTCACATGGTTGATACTGAACTGAACCATTGAATTTGACTCGGTTCTCACACAACTCAGTTTGTGACCAGAATCATGGGAAGAATCAAGTTCATGAACCAGGCACCACTGAACACTCCTAGGCAAAGAAAGTAAAGCCGAAGTTATCACAATACCTGATTTGAAATTATATTAGAAAGCCAGAGTAGCAAAAATGGCATCGTACTGGCACAAAAATAGATGTGTAGCTTAATGGAACAGAATAGAGGACACAGAGACAAACCCACAAAACTGCAGCCACCTGACTCTGGACAAAGAAGCCAAGGCCTGCTCAGGTCCTGCTGGGTCCCCTCTGTCCCACACTGGAGAAAAGACAGCCTACCTAACAAACGAGACGTTAAAGCTAGTGAATAATAGACACACAATGGAGTATTACTAAGCTATGAAGAATGGAACCATTCATTTCAAGGAAAATGGGATGGGTGGATCTGAAGACCATCATGGTAAGCAAAACAGAGGGGCAGGTGTTTTATCTTCCTCTCTTCCTTCCCCTTTCCTCCTTGCTTCCTTCCTTCCACTCGGGACAGAACCCAGGGCCTTGTACGTGCTAGAGAAGGACTCCACCACTGAGTCACATGAGAGGCAGAGGCTTCTAATAGTCACAGATCCTCAAAGGGCAGAGGCAGGTTGGGGTGGAGATAGAGGTAGAAATCCCAAAACTAAAAATCCTTAGTCTAAAGCAAAATGACTTAGGTCATCTCTAACATGTCCACCAGGTGGCGCTGTCAAGCAACAGATCCTCCAGGCTTTGCTTTCCTGGGTTGGGGTGTCCAACATTTTGTCTTTATCTTTTTTTACTGCCCACAACCTCCAGCCAGGCCCTGGGGCCTCAGATCAGGAAAGAACAGAGTCTCCCCCCAGTGGGGACCAGGCAGGACCCAAGGGCAGGGCTGTCCCGTCTGACCCGGTGGAATTCACAGCCTTGGACTCTGAGGAGGGCAGGGTGGGGGAGGAGATGGCTGGGCTGTCTGGGGAGCAGGGTGGACCTCAGGGGGGCCCTCCAGGCCCAGGGAGGACGCTGGGCTCGGGCTTCCCGCATCTGTACCTGGGCCTCCTCCTATCTATGCTCTCAGGTGCTTTGGCCACGAGGCCCCTCAGACCAGGCCTTGCTGGAGCTGCCGGCTCTCCAGGTCCAGTGAGAGGTATGTGTCCCAGCAGCAGCCCTGCTCTCTGGGTACCATTCTGGGTGTGGCTGCTGGTCCTTGTGGCCAAGCTGGACTCCTGCTGCCCTTCTGGCATTTGGGGTCCCAGCATCCCCAGGCCAGCTTGTGCCCTGCCCTGGCGCCTGCGATGGTGGTGACTCCTCCTCTCGCACTAGAGCAGGGTGAGCTGAGCAAGAGAGGCTGGCATGGTGGCTCCTCAGTGAGGCCTGCCTGGGCTGGGAGCTGGTCCTGTCCCCCTTTCTCCTGACACTCCTCAGGCCCCTCATCCTGTCCTGAGACAGCCAGTGAAACTGTCAGTGGCCGCAGCGCCCTGACTGCCCTGTGGCCCTTTCCCTTCCCGAGGTGCCAGATGGGCCTGGTCCTAGACACCCGGTCCGGCTCTGGCTTTGGCTCTGCCCCCACCCCCTCCGAGGGCCGGGAGCTGCGAGGGGCCCTGACAGGGCAGCAGATGGTGGCCAGAAGGAGGGGCTGCCTGGGCACTCACGACTGTCAGAACAGATGGCGGTCGGGTTGGGGTCTGGAGCTGCCCATCTGCTCCAGCCCCTTCGGGGGCTTTTCCCGGACACTGTGGGCTGAATTGGGATGAGGCTGAGGGCTGGCTGTGGCCCAGGCCTGCTCAGGTCCTGTTGGGTCCCCTCTGTCCCCCGGCCTGGGGTTGGGCATGCTCTGCTCTGTGCTCACCTGGGGTCTTGCAGCACCCTCTGGGCAGCCAGCTCTTTGTTGGGGCTCACTGCGCTGGAGGGGCCCTGCGAGTCTTGGGGGCCTGAGCAGCCACGCGGCACATCCAGGCACAGAACCACGCTGGGCTTGCAAATGGTGAGTGGGCAAGGGGCTTCGCTGGGTGCTGCTGGGAGTATTGTGGGCAGTGCAGCCCTAGCTTGCGTGTGGGGTGGGGCACCAAGGCGCTCTGGCTACCTTTCAGAGGACGGGACCCTGAGCTCACACAGGCCCCAAGAAAGAAGAAGGAAGGCGGGAACCTAGCCAGCCAAGGCTGGGTGTACTGGGGCAGGGAGGATGTCAGGAAGGAAGGCCCGGGGCCAGCTGTGGTGGGGCCCCAGTCCCTTGGACTGCAGGTTTGTGCTGGAAGAATGGCTCATTTTGAGTTCCAATGTTGATCTTGAAAATCTCTGAAATATCCTTTTAAAAGAGATCTTATTTCAAAGGAAGACCTCAGTGGCACTTATTTGCTGGGGTACGGGTCTGTGGAGCAGTGTTCTGGTTCCTGTGGGTGGTGTGGGGGTCAGGGTTGTGTTCTGGAAGGTCGCTGTGGACACCTGGCATCCACTCCAGGGGCCTGTCAGGGATCCCTCGGACAGTCTTCCCAGTGCTGCTCTGGGGCTCAGAACGCTTCCTTCAGGTGGGAACCATGGCAGCTGTCACCTGTCACCATCCCCTGTCCACTTCCAGTCAGTCACCTCTTCCTGTAAACCTCCCCAAACTTATTTCCGAGGGTTGGACTCTTAGGAAGTGAATCCTTCTGGGTCCTCTTTCCCCTTGGGCAAATCACTTGCCTGCCCTGAGCTCCCCTCCTGCAGCAGTGAGGGGCACACGGTGCCCACCCTGAGGGCTTGTGGCACTTCGAGGGGCTGCAGCCTCTGCTCATGGGTGTTTGCTGTTCACGATTACAGTTGTCATTTCACTTTATTTCTTAGATTTTATTTTGTTGAGATGAATTAATGTAACATAAATAGTTTTAAAGTAATAACATAGGCATTTAGTGCAGTTGGAACATGGGGTGGCTGTCATCTAGCTTCAGAACGTCTCTGTCACCCCGGGGAGTGCTCCCCGCTCCCCCACGCGCACCAGGACACCTGTTTTGTGCGTCCCTCTTCACAATCTGGGCCCTTTCCACGGTCCTGGCTATGCCACTGTCTGTAACAAGCTGCTGCTGCTTGTGCTCCCTCTGGCCCCACACGTCTGCGGTCTCAGAAGCTGCGCCATTTTGGTGATGAGGAAACCGAGGCACAGGAAGGTTTGGCCCCGTATTTCCTCCTGGGGTATCTCTGAGCCGCTTTCCTGGGCACACTCCTGCCCCGCTGCCATGGGGCTGTGACACGGCTGCCCCAGGTGGGG
Source organism: Dinomys branickii (assembly GCA_004027595.1). Taxonomy (NCBI): domain Eukaryota; kingdom Metazoa; phylum Chordata; class Mammalia; order Rodentia; family Dinomyidae; genus Dinomys; species Dinomys branickii. The sequence goes on along the minus strand of PVLD010000178.1, from coordinate 284,887 downwards.
GAGGTGCTGGCCCATGCGGGCCTCCTCCCTCTCTCCTCCCCACCTCCTGTCCTGGGTCTTTCTCCGCATTCTGCCAATCTTACCCACACCCCCAAGTGCGTCCCTGGTCTGTGGGGGTCACTTTGGGCTGCAGGCACTGCTGATTTCTTCCCGAGGCCTTCATCTCCGCGGGTGGTGGGCAGTGCAGGCTGAGAAGCTGGGCTTTCTGTTCTCGTGGGAGGAGCCTGGGACCCTCAGGCCCAGAAGACTTTGTGGAGCTTGTGCAGTTAGGGACCATTTAGGGCCAGTGCCCTGGTGCTTTTGACCCCGTGGCACGGTTGCAGTTACAATGACCGTGGTGACTTGTGAGCAGCGTGGCTCAGGGCAAGCCAGGTCCTTGCAGAACAACTGGCTCCTGACCCAGGTCTGCATGGTTCCCAAACCCAGGCCTGAGGGCACCCAGACCAGAAGGGCTGCCTGGGACCTGAATGGGGTGAGCGGGGGAAGAGCCTCTGCTGAGGACGCGAGCAGTGTGGTTGACTTTCCGCAGCCTCCCTGCCTGGCCTGGCCTCATTTCCGTCCTGCCCAAGTCTCCAGTCTCCCTATCTGGTGCCCGGTGAAATGTGGTTGCCCTCTCCTTCCCAGTGAGACCTCAGGTTGCTGCAGAGGCTTCTGTCACTCCCAAGGTCTTTGGCTTCCTGGGAACAAGGTGCAACTGGCAGGCATGGAAGCAGAGCAAGCTTCTGCAGGTCTCTCTCCAGCCAGCGACTCCTGCTGTGCAAACCTGTGCATACATACACGGAGATGCACGTGGGCACACACGAGCAGGCTGGGGATACAGATGCATGCAGCATGCACTCATGCAATGCACACACTCATGCAATGCAAACATGCAAGAAGGGCACGTATGTGCATGCACACATGCACACATTCATGTACGTGTGTGTGCAAGTAGGACACACACATTCATACACACACTCAGACACACTGGATGGCAGCAGAAGTGTGTGTTTGCTAATGCACGAGGCTTCGGTCAAGCCTCCTGCATCTGTGACCTTGCTTACCTCTCACAGGTGTCTGAGTGGGCCCAGAGAGCTCAGCACCGGCCCGAGGTCCCATGGCTGCACAGGGGTCTGTGAACCGGAAGGAGTGAAGATAAGCCTGTTGCATCCCTCTCCTCCCAGGCAAAGCTCCTGATTCCAGTTGGTGAGCTGGGGGAGCTGCCCCTTCCCAGCAAGGGGGCGCTGGACTGAAAGTCGAGCCCACAGGCTTGAGCTTCTGCCGCAGAGATGTGGGGCTGGGAAGTAGGGCCAGGCTGGCGTCACCTTGCCGTGGCTGCCCTGGCCCGTGCAGTATCCTGGATTCTTCAGCCTGGCTTTTCTGGGACATGCAGCTGTGGTAGACGCTGAGTCCAGGAGACTCAAGTACCTGGTACTGCTGCAACATCAGTGAGCCCCAACCATCTCGGCAACAGTAGGTCCTTGGCTGGAGTGTGTGTGATGGGCGCTTCCCTGGGCCACCTCTTCTGGTTTAGCTCTCAGCTTCAGGCCCCACTGTCCTCTGCTGGGCCCTTTCCTGTCTGTCCTAGTTAACCCAGTATTGATTGCCGATCGGGCCCTTCGCTTCTGTCTCATTTTTGTGGCTAATGGCTCTGCTGTCATTGATCTGCAGGAAGGGTGAATCTTGATCAAGGCCTCCTTATCATACTTGATAGTCACGATGGTGCCACCACAGTCCCCTCCTCTTCATCCCCCTTCCCCATGTCAGTCCCTTTGGCCATGCTGAAAGAGTACCTGGGCGGGGCAGATGGTAAGATGGGTGCTCGCCATCCTGTAACTCTGGAAGCCTGGAGTCTTGGGCGGGGTCAGGCTGTTCTCCGACACCCAGATGGGCTCCTCGCTACAGGAGTGTGGAAAGCCCCCTTGTCGCGTGATGCCACCTTCACAGTGGCCTCAGTCCAGTCTGACGGTGATGGATTCACTTTGGATGTGTATGTGGGGCACAGTACCCACCTCCTGACTCTCCCTATGGCCCGTCCCTTCCAACACCTCCTCCTATCCGCTCCACTGCGCCTTCTCCTTGCCTGTCTCCTCTCCCTGGGGACCCCAGAAGGAAGACACAGTGCTGCTTTGTGTTTATCTCTCCAGAAGAGGAGGACTTTCTGGTGTCAACTGTGGGTCAATCTCATGGGTTCCTGGCTGTGGGGACACAGTCTGTGTCACTAAGGAATGGCCAGCCCCCAGGCGAAGTCTGTCCCTCAGACACCCTACCGCAGAGCCCTGTGAGAGATAGGAAGGAGTTTGCCTGTGTGGAGAGGGCCTGGGCACAGCTCGTCTGCAGATCCAGCTCATCTGCAGGTCCTTCTGTGCCTCCTGAGGACTCCTCCCCCTCCCTGCCTGGGAAAGCTGAGGTCTGTCCCACTCCAGAGTAAGTGGAGAGTGTCACTGTAGGTCACTGACAAGAAACCAGCCTGGTGGCCGGTGCCTGTGCTCCTGCCAAGCCCTCCCCAGATACTGCCAAGCTGGGCTTTGTGGGGGCTCCCAGGTTGCAGATCCAGATGGCCTTGGCAGCTGTGTTCTGTGGCTTTAGTTGGGGCCTAGGCTTTGAAATATGCCAGGAAAAGTGCAGCAAGGCCAGGATGGCTTGTGGAGGCTCTGACCTCCTCATCTCCATAGCTAAGATGGAGCCAGTCGGGGGATGGGGTGAGTGGGAGCCCTGTGGGAGAAAGGGAGGCCCCCAGCGTTTACTCTGGATGGTGGTATCGTGGCAGTAAGCTGGGCCTCTCCGCCATGGTCACCATGTGATTGTCAAAAAGCTGAAATATAGGGAAAGGCTGGTGGGTGGGTATGGCTTCCTCAGGAATACAGGACGGATATTGCTGGACAGCAGAATCAGGGGCCTTCCTCTGAACCCATAAGACTCCCAAGGAGAGCTGGCTTAATGCCAGTGGGAGGTCTCAGAGCGTCAGGTCCCTGGCCCAGAGTGGGTCCGAGAAGTCTTTTCCACTGTGATACCCTGGGGACCCCACAGTGAGAACCCAGTAGCTGAGCACGTGGAGCCTGCTCTGGGAGGTTTTGCCTTTAAACTGTTGACACCAGGCCTTTGAGCATTGCTTATTCCCAAGGGCTGGCCCCTCCCTGGTGACATGCACAGGTGGGGCCCTCAGCGGCCCTGGGCACATGGCATAGGGTGAACCCCTCCCTATCTCCTCCCTCGGTCACTCTCACCATTGCATTCTTGGGCAGAAAATATTTACCCAACTCAGCTTGATGTAAATATCCCTTTGGCTCTGGAAGCGCAGACTGTGCCCAGGCACACACCGGTGGCCGGGTGTTAAATAACAATAAAATTCCATGTGGCCAGACAGCTTCAGTGTGTGAGACTGCCTGTCTGCTTGGGACCCTGGCCACACGCCTGGGGACATCCCTCCAATGGAGAGGGGCGGGGCAGTGGGCAGGCCCAGAGCTCATTAGAAATGATGATTAAAGTCAGATTTCCAGGGTGTCCCATGTACTCCCCCAAAGCAAGCTGCTGCGACCTTTGGGAAAAGAAATGGGAAAAATGTGTCATTGCTTTATACTTTAATAAAGTCTGCTGAAATGTTTCCTTCTTTTTTTTTTTTTGCGGTACTGGGGATCGAACTCAGGACCTTGCGCTTGCTAGGCAGGCACTTATTCCACTGAGCTATATCCCCAGCCCCAGAAATGTTTCCTTCTTTATGGGGCTTTTGTGAAACCATCTTGCTCTCTCCCTCTGGAACTGCCGCCCCATGGGGGCTTCACTGTCCAGTAGAAAGCCCGAAGCAGAACCCTACTGAACTGGCCCTGAGCTCTCAGTCGGGAATGAATCAAAGTAGAGGACACCCAACTGAACATAACAAACGGTGGTTTAGCCAGGGCCTTGGAAACGGGGCCGCTCTGACGTCTATAGGTGCCTTCCTCCCTGTCCACTACGTTTTAGGTGGGCAAGGGGGGGCATTTGGAGCCCACAGTGCTCCCCCAGGCCAAAGAGCTCCCTGTCACCACTTTCTCCTTATTCCAGGGGGATTTCACCCCAGGAACCTTGATGACAGGGCAGCGGTGAGGGGAGATGGAAGGAGGAGGCTCCCAGGCACTCTGGCCTCTCTTGGAGGTTCCCGCACTCCCTATCAGGCCTCACTCAGGAATACTTGGTGACATTCATCGGTGACCACGCCTGAATCGCTCTTCCTCCTGGACGGAGGAGGTGTGGCTGGGGCTGCAGGCAGGGCGGCTTCCTCCTCCTTGGTGATCATGGTAGCTCCCCTGCCAGGTAAGTATGAGCTTCTTCCTCCTGCCATTCTCCTCTGCTGTCCCTGAGCTTTCCCCATGGGTGCCTTGCTCAGCACTTGCGGTGACCTCCACACTGTGGGGCTGGACTTGGGTCTCAGTCATGGCGTCCCATCTGTCCAAAGGCCCAGAGACGAGTCCTAAGTCACAGCTATACCCCAGGCCAGAGAGGAAGGCGAGGCTGCGGGAGGTGTCAACCTGCCAGCGTGGGCTCAGCCTCTTCCCTGGGTGTCTCTGGATAAAGTCTGTGCCGGACCTGTGGACTCAGTACAGCAGCTGCCTCACCAGGGTACTGGGGCCCTCAAACACTGGGGTCTGAGGAAAGCAGAATGCAGGAGCAGGAAGATTTTGCCCTGTTTTCTTTCTGCCTCCCCTGATGGAGCCAGGACGCCCTACCTCTCGACTCCTTTGGATGGGGATTTATATCCCTCGCTCAGCTGGTTCTCGCCTTTGATCTCAGGCTGAATCACGCACCTCTGGGGGCTCCAGGGCCTGGGACTTCTCAGCCTCCAAGAGCCAGTGAGTCCGGCCTTTCTCCCGAGCCTCCCACCCCTGCGCTGGCTCTGTGCCCCTGAGAGCCCAATAAGGAAGACGGCCATGGATACCAGCTGGAAGTGTAGGTGTCTACAAGTGGTGGGGCCTCCTGGAGTCTCAGGATGAGAGGCCTGCGGGTGTTGGGGGCGGGCAGCAGGGGTGAGGAGGGAAGGGGCGGCCTGTGCTGGGAGGCTGCCTTCACCCTCCCCTCTTTCCTGCTTCTTCCCTTGGGCTCTCTCCTGTTTTTCTCTTTTAGCCCCATCTTTTGAGAGGTGCTTCTATTTCTCTTATCAAAATTCATTCTGAACCCCAACACTTTGAGAGGCTGAGGCAGGAGAACTGCAAGATTATTCTCAGTCTAGGCCACTCAGCAAGGCCCTGTCTCAAAATTTTAAAAAATCTATAAAGGGCTGGAGATGGAACTTAGCATGAAGGACCAACAATATTTTTTGGCGGGGGGATGAGGCCCTCTGGGGACCAGGCACTGGCTATTCTCGTCTGCCCCCACCAGGCCACCGCCCCGAGGGCTGTACAGTCCCAGCCTGTGCTACCCCGAGGCAGAGGGCAGCAGCTTGTGGGCTCCTGGCCTGCAGGTACACTCCTGCATGTCCTACGTGGGCTTCTTCCCCTTTGAATCAACAGAAATGCAACCAAATTCCACTGGCAACCAAGGGAAATGGATTCCTGGGGTGATCTCCTTTAGGTTGCAAAGTGGGTCAGTTTCTCCCTTTGTTCTTCTGTCCTCAGGCCTGACACAGTAGGGGCCTGGGGTGGTGTGAGTGCCAGGCAGGAGGTGCTGGGAGTGCCAGGCAGGGGATGGTGCCAACAGCCTCCTTTTCCCATCTGCCTGGTGTTAGGAGAGAGCTGCTCTCCCCCATCACAGTGGCACACGGGGTCCGGGAAAGACAAGCCAAGGCAACAGTGTGAGTGGGTCAGGAGCACAGCACGCGACTGGAGCCCTGTCCCTCAGCTGGTCCTGTGGAGACCCTGAGCGAGCGCAGTGGGGCCTCACACTGTGGGCTGAGGAGGAGGTGGGTGTGGGCAGGTCCTCAGGTCACAAGGTCATGCATGGTGCCCTGGATAGCTATGTGGCCCTGGAGTGACACTGTTGTCCTCCCACTCATTTCCAGCAGTGAGTCTTTCCTACTGTGTGGGTCACTCGCCAGTAGACCTGGGTTCCTTGGGTGACAGTGGGCCTTGGACCTGACCCACCCTCCCAACCAGGCCTGGCTGCAATGGGTCTGACACAGACACAAAATGAAGGCCATCACACGTCTGCAGGAATTTAAAACAAAACTCTAAGCCCAATGAGAATGAGGACTTAACATTGTCACTGTTGCAAACTGCTGAGGGGCAAAGGGTCATTGTAAGCGCATTGTGCCCAACCTGGAGTCTGGTGGACACTACCCTGGGCCCCTGAGCACAGTTACAGGTTTCTCGGGACCATTAGCGGTGAGTAGAGTGCAGGATGGACTGGACTTGGGGGACACTACCCAAGGTACAGCGGGGTACAGGGCTTGGGTGTGGTCTGACCAAACACAGCATGAGGTATGCAGGCTCCTGGTCCTTTGTGTGTGCGTGCATGTGTGTGTCTGTGGGTGTGCATGTGTATGTGTTTGTGCCTTGCTTCTGTGATGCCTTGTTACTATGGAAAACTTAGGAGTGGCCGAGGACAGTTGACCACAGGCTGGTAAAGCAGATCCTGTTGGTCCTCGTGTTCATAGGGTACCTTGAGACCATGGTGCAGGGCCCCAGGCCAGGCACTGGGGCAGGACTCTGCTGTGTGCGACCCTCAAGGCTAGGGCTGGAGACCAGGGTCTGCCTCACCCCATGGAGTCCTGCTGGGAGTTGTCCATACCTCACAGGAGGTCAGGCTTGTCCTCAAGGCTTGGGGACAGTGGCACGGCTCTCTTGGGGATTGAACTTCCTGTGCCAGCTCATTCTCTTCCTCTTACCCTGATTACTGCTGGTTCCATCCTGGCCCACAAGGGGCCCTTTCGGTGAGTTCAGAGAGTTCCTCTTGCTCCTTCCCACAGGGAACGACATCTCCTCCCAAGGCTGTGGGGAGACTGTGTCCTATACCTGCTGCCGTAGCCCGGGGCCCCTTCTGCTCTACAGCCAGCCTCTGGGGCTGGCTTGCCCTGGTCCTGAGCCACTTATATATGCATGTGCTTTCAGGCACGTGCATGTATAGCACACATGGACACATTTGTACATACACACCACACACTTTCACATGTACGCACACATAGCACACATGCATATACACAGCAACATTTGTGCATGTGCGCACCACCGCCCCCACCTCTCACACAAGCTCTCACAGGCACGTGCACACACAGGTGCCAACAGGCCCAAAAGCAGGGGGTGGGGCCTGGCTGTGGAGCTCTCAGGATCTCACTTCTTCCTACACACAAGCAGCTGCAGCTCACGTTGCCCCAGACCTCAACTGTTGTCATGGAAATCGGAGAGCCTCTCTGGCCTCTGTCCTTCCTGCTGTCCCTTCTGGTCTGTGCAGGGAGCCGGGCCACTGGAGGGGCTGCTTGAGGGACCACTTGCACCCAGAGCAGGGCCCATGCCTGGGGGGGGAATTGGGGCCTTAGTAGGGGAGGCACAGGTCCCTGGGATGTGGCATAACACTTGGGGACTTAATGCAACTTCCACAGGCCCAGGACCCATCAGCACCTGTCACGTGCACATGTGTGCTGCTATATGCATATACACATGTGCACACCCAGCTACTCTCTGATAATGGTACCACCTGGCTGGTAACCAAGATCTGCATGGGCAAAAGTGTCTACACAGCCCGCAACACAAAATCTTTTCCTTGGAACCAGCTGGATTAATCACCCTTTGAGTGCAGGGAACCTGAGCCCTGATGGGCTGAGGGTCTGAGTCCCAGGTAGATGAGGGCAAGCATATTGCCATTGTTCCCACGCCTGGTGCGAGCTTCACCCACGGGGGGGGGGTCCACGGTGGAAGAAGCTGGCATTTGTGCAGTGCTGGGCCACCATGGGGTCCTTCTGGATGAGAGTGTAGAAATAATTCTTTTCTGGTCACTCCTGCTGCCCTTTGGCGTTTCCACTGTTTTGGCCACTGGGTGCACAGATAGGGAATGGCTGGGGCATCTGGAGTTTGGAGCTGAGGAGTTTGTGTCAAGGGTGGTATAAGGTGTGTGCATGCATGTGTGTGCTGTGCAGGCTGTAACAGAGGCCATGGAGAGTGGGTGGGAGTCAAGGCTGGGTGTGGAGCTTCTTGTAAAGCTGGCCCAGTCGTGCTGGCTGAGCCCAGGTGCAGGCACTCCAGTTTCCTTCCCGCCTAGACAGGGGCTCTTTGGGGCTTGGTCTAGGGCTCATTCACTCTGCGTTTCCCTGTAGGGCTCTGCAAGGGGTCCAGCCAGGAGCTGGTGACCGACTTTTCCCTGACAGATCTGAGCTGAGGAGATGGTCCCTTCTCGAGACTATCTTGGCCCTCCCAACTTTGCACACATCTAAAAGCCTGGTTGCGGGGTCAGAGACCAGCGCTGAGGCCCAGGTGACACCAGTGGGGAAAGGAGCAGGAGACATCAGAGGAGGAGGGGACCAGCCAGAACCTAGCCTCAGACTTGTGTGTTTACTGGGATGAGGTGGAGAGGCTGTGAATGTGTCTCCAGCTGAGAGGTGCGCACTGGCCAGAACCTCATTAGCTGCTGCAGTCAGTGGGGCCCTGGTGTGGGGGTTCAGTCAGTTGCTGTTTTCCATCTCTAAAACAGAAGCAGGAGGAGGTGGGCCAAGGGCACAGGGCCTGGGTGGTCTGAGGTGCTGCCTTGGGAACCTGGGTCTGGCCTGGTGTACCCCCACTTTCCTTCCTTCTCCTTTTATCCCAGCCTCCTCCACCTGGACCAGTGTCATCTTGTGACTAGGTTCTGTCATCAACAGCCCATGGCTTAGTTCAGGTATTGAGAGTGTGTTGGCCACAGGTGCCAGCTACATCCGTGCTGGGCCTTCTCTGCCTGTGTGGCCCTTGAGATAACTTCCATCCCTTCTCCTTATTCCGCTCTGATGGGGTTCTGCAAAGACTTCTCTTCGCCTTGGGGTCCCCACCACCTGCCCATGGAGCATGGTTACAGTGTGGGAGAAGACCGCATCTTTGTTCCACAGCCCCAGTGGAGCCCCTCACAACAGGATCACAGAATCAAACCTTGACCAAACACTTCTCTGCAGGTGATGTCACCTCCCGTGTGACTGTCAGGGTGTGTTCTCCATTCTGCATCATTTAATCTGTACAGTCCCCTGGGAGCGGGTGCCATCGTCACCCCAGACTTGCAGATGGCTGAACTATCTGGAGATACTCTGAGTGGCTACAGCTTCCGAGGCAAGAGGGAGTGGTGGGATTCGAACCCAGCCCGTATGGCAGTGGCTGTGGACACTTGTGTGATCAGGAACTGGAGAATGACTTATTTTCATGGCAAGGCATCTTTTCCTTGCTACTGCTTTATAATTTCCTGCTTTCTCAAAGGAAGCCTGTGGGCTGTCTTCGCAGCTTGTTCCCTCAGCCCAGGGACAGCAGCCTTGACTGTCCACTGCCCTCCATCCCTATAGGTGAGTGTCTGGGTTTGCAGCCGGCCCTAGGCAGCCGCTGGCCAGCAGGATGTCCCTGCCAAGTGCAGCTCCTTCTCCACAATGGGAAGCAGATTGCCCATTAGAAAGCAAATCTTTATTTCAAAAGGTTGAATAGGATACAACTTAAAAAAGTATTTCCAGCTGGCTAAATTTAGGGCAAGGGATGAGGTCCAGCCTGAGGAAGCCTGCTGGCCATGCGCCCGCCTGTGACAGCCTCTTGATGGGGAGCGAATGTGGTTCACCATCACGCCTGCCTCTTGGTATTTTTCCCCTTTTGAGTTTAGTAGATAAATGCTGATGGTGTGTTGGCCGGAACAGCAGGGCTGTGTTTACTTAAAATAGTCTATTTCAGCAGGGTGGTTGCCAGTGTGGGGTGGCTTGGTCCCAGGGATGCCCGGGGAGGCCTTGGCAGCTGAAGACTCTCTGGGGCCCTGGCCACCCCTGCTGACCCCACTGAAGGCTGCCAGGCCCCTGGGTTAGGAGAGCACTGGGATGGGGAGCTCCTCCTTAAAGTTCTGCAGCCTGGGGTACCTGGCCCCCGAGGACCCCTCTCTCTGGTGTGACAGTGAGAGGGGTGTCTACCAGGTGACACCCCTCTACCAGGTGACACCACTCCCATGGCCCCCCACTTTGCCACGTGAGGCCTCTCTTATGAGACCAGGCCAGCTTGGAAGCCTAGCAGGAATCTGAGTCCTTGGGAACTCGGACCAGAAGGAACATGGCAGCACCTAGACCATGTGTGTTAGGGGTGCTGTAGGTGACACAGGGAGATTCAGGGTTGAGGGTCTCACTTCAGGAGTGACACAGAGGAGTGGAATCTGGGTGGGATGTTGAGTATGCAAAGGCTCCTTCCCCTCCCTGCACGGGCTGCTGCAGATCCCAGATCCCAGGTATGGAGGCCCCGGGCTCAGGCCCAGGGAAGGGCTGGACTCCTGCTGATTCCCACAGGGTGGCCACCTCCTCTCTGCACCTGTTCTCCTGTCAGTGTTCCTGGGTTGGAAACAGCAGCCCAGGTTGGATCTAGAAGCTCCTGTCCTTCCCGCCTCAGTGCCTGCCCCATGGCAGACAGCCCTGCAGCATGTGGCTGGACCTGACTTTATGACGTGTGCGGAGCTCCACAAGACCCATCATGTGAGCTGCGTCCCAGTCCCGCTCAAGGTGCATGGGGACTCAGGCGCTCATGGCTGGAGATCCAGTTGGACTCTGATGCACAGGGCATGAGGGTTATAAGGACTCAGGGCCTCAAGATGGGCCTCGAGGCTGATCATCTATGGGACCACCCCCATGGCCCTCTGTCCTCTGTGGATGTTTCCCACATCTGAGGGGCCTGAGCCCCAGTCTTGTGCAAAGTGATGGAAAGAGGAGACTGTGGGAACTGAGGTTCAAAGGTCAGGGATCACCCCTAGGTTTGTGTGGTGGAAGTGGTGCTGGGCCGAGATCCCCAGCAACCTCATGGCGTGGGTAAGGGAAAGGTTTTTTTCCTTGGCAAGGACAACTGTGTTGAGGCAGGCCAGGCCCATCAGCTTCAGGGCTGGGTGGGCTTGGGCCCTTTGCTGGGGAGAGGGACCCTGGGGCCAAGGACCAGTGGCTGGTGTCCCTGGATTCAAGGGTGTAGCACCTGACCATTGATGGACCACGGTGGGATCCCTGAGTGGGAGTTCAGCAGTGCAGCATTAGAATACAAACCTCACAAGGGGGCTAGGACTGGAAGTGCTGGGTGGCCAGTGTGGCTTCTCCCGAAGGTCTGGGAGTCTCTTCCTCTGGACACCAGCTGTCCCAAACTGTGTCTTCCCAAAGGACAGAACATCCTGGTACTGGCTGTGTGTCCTTAGCTCAGTTCCCCCACCTCTGCCTGGAGTTAGTGTCAGGGCCAGGGGAGGGCTCAGTCCTGTGGACCGGCCCCTTCCACCTGGCAGCAGCAAGTATGGGTCACCTGCCTCTGGCTGACCAACAAGTGTTGGCTCCTACCATCTCTACTTTAGGTGTGGCTATCTGCTGGTGTGACGCACAGACCTTGGGGAGGTGCTCTGCTTGGTGTGTCCTAAAAGACACAGTGAGAAGAGGGCAGGGAGGTACTCAGGATGGCAGTCTTTTTGGAGGTCTTGGCTGGGGGTGTCTGCCTGTCTGGCAGTTCTCCAATCTCACTACTCTTTATGGTGGTGTCATTGCATAGGGTGACACTTGAATCAGTGGTGTTGGCCAGTGACTCAGTTTCTAGCTCTTGTCCCCGACTGAGGGGTGTGTGTCTCAGCCCTCTATTCAAAGCTGGGTCTTTTGGAGACCATCACCCATCCTGGAACTACCGGTATTTGCCTCTGGTTTGGGGCACATGATTGGCCTCTGTTGGCCGGGTCAGTGAGAGGGTGACTGGGCCTGGCCTGTGGCCCACAGTGAGTGTCCTGGTGATGGGCACTCTCACTGTGTGGGCCCTGCAGGCACGATTTCCTTCCTTCTCCTCCGTACTCATCAGCCCACCTCTCTCCCGCTCTCCCTCAGTTCTCTCTGCTCTCTTTCTGCTGAAATCTGTCCTCAAGTTTGAGCTCGCTCCCTCTCTGTTCTCTCCTCCCTTTCCCCTTCCCTGCTCTCCCCTTACTAGTCCCTTCTTTCTCTGTCTCTGTCTTTCTGCCCCACTGACTTACATGCTGCAGATCTCTGTCTTTCTTTTTTTTTTCTTTAAGATCTCTGGTTTTATTCCAATGGTTAATCCTGATTGTCAGAGTGATTGGCCTAAGAGAGCTGCTCTCTGGGTGTGTATGGGTGGGTCATGTATGTGACCTTGGGGACTAGGTCTGGTCCCTGGTCCTTTCCTCTCTAGCTCTGTCTCGGCCCTCCGCTTGCTGGCTGCCATGAGGCGAGCGGCTTTCCTTCACCGGGCCCTCCCAGAATGACGCTTCTGCCTTGGGGGGGCCAGCTGATTATGGACTGAACCCTCTAAAACCATCAGTCAGCACAAACCTTTCCTCCTGTAAGTTGTGGGGTCAGGTGTTCTGTCCCAGAAATGGGAGAGTGACTAAGAAAAACCCCATTTGCCTTTGGATCTACATCACTGGGGAAGTTTGAATCCCACAAGCAGGATTCTTCTTTACCTAGATGTCTGTTATGGCCCCTTGAGGCCCAGATCCTCAGTTGCACAGGTTTAGATATCTCCTGTTCAACAAAGCCTGGCTGCCTCTGACCTGAGGGTGCCTGGAAATTCCTAGTCAATGATTCCTGAGGGTCACAGTCACACTGTCATGGGCTAGCTAAGTGGGGGCCACATAGGTGGAGGCAGACCCCAGTTCTCTGCTTTTCTACTGTCTGGGGTGGAAGCCTGCCTCCTTCTCAGGGCAGATATGTCAGGAAACAAGAAGCCCATTTGAGCCTGCTCTCTGCCCCCACAGTGGTGCCTGTCCCCAAGGACTGATACCAGCTTGCCCTCTTTCTGCAAGAGTAGCTTGCTGAGCCATGCTAGCCCTGTGAGGTGGTGCCTCCCTCTGCTTGGGGTGCTACCATGTAGGACTCTGTTTTCTGCCATCTCCCACCCCAGGCCTGGCACAGGAGGGGCCCCCAGGAGGGCTGAGACCAGGAGGTCCCAGTTTGCTTGGGGCTTTCCTGATTTGAGCACGAAGTATCTTGTGTCTCATAGAGCCCTTGGTCCTTTGCACACAGGGAAGGCTGTGGTGTGATAGAAGCAGCAATTCATTCACTCATTCATTCATTCATCACATCTTTCTTTGGTGCCCAACACCTTCAAGTGTGCATCTGTGTGTTCTGCGGCACAGACAACACCTTCCTGCCCCTTCCTCGATCCTTGTTCTGTGTCAGACACACCCTCTCCACCTATGTGTTAAAACAGTAGGGCCTGTCTGTCCCCACCTGTCCTGCAGGGAAGAGGCAAAGCCACCTTTTCATCTGCCAGCCATCCTCTTCCTGGCTTTTAACCAGGATGTTTAATTTTGGTCATTGTCCTCTTAGAGTGCACACTCAGTTGCCCTTTTAGAAAAGTCTGCCAGCAGTGAGCCTGCGGGTGTGGTGGTGTAGGAGCACAGGAGCCACAGGAAGAGTCTCTGCAGAGGCCATGAGATCACTGGTACCATTGCCTCTCTCAGAATCCGAGGGGGTCAGCACTTCAGAGACCTCTCAGCCAGTGGGCGTGTCCCTTGCTGAGCTAGGTGGCAGGGTAGGTGTCCTGGGATAAATCTGGCCTTTCTTCACAATGGAGAGAAAGCCATATGGGTGTACCTTGGGTTAAAAGGCACAAATTCATTCACTCACTTATAAAACATGTTTCCAGGAGGTACAGTGTTCTAGGAACTGGGGTAAGGGTTGTGCAGGTTAAACAGGACCATGACAGGCCAACAACAGCAGGAGTTTGAAATCCAGGCGAGACCACTGGATGAGAATGTGCAGCACATTGACTGAGTCAGGCTCCGGGAGGCTGCTAATGAGATACAGATTTAGAGTCTGGAGACCATGGCTCAGGGGAGCAGCCCCAGGCTGTGGCTGCAATGACAAACAAACATGCGGGCAGGGAGCAGTCTTGAGCCCAGCGAGGCTGGATCCAGGTCACCTACAATGGCTTTCTATGACCCCAAATGGCTGAGGCTTTTTTACCCAGCAGAGCTGCAACCTGCTGCAGACACATCATCATAAGGATGAATTCTCTTTGGAGAGGCTCGGCTGGTGATGCTCCACAGCATTGTGTCATGGTAGCTGACTGACACTCTGGGTGCAGAGATGGGCAGGATTGGGTAGCTGATGTAGAGAGGGCTGAGAGTATTTCAGGGACTGAGGTCTGATGTGTACAAAGGGAGAAGAAAGGAGAGTGCATGTGGGAGTGGCAGGTAGGCCAGAGAGGGTCTGAGGAAGGACTGGGAAGACCCTCAGAACCCAGTTCCAGAGGAGGTGACCTGCCTAAGTGCAAGGGCTGAGGGACTCCCAGAGAGACCTGCAACCCACTTCTGATCTGTGCTGTCACTCGGTCCCAGTTGCTGGGCTGGAGATTTCTTTCCATGGCCCAGCCTCAAGATTCCCCGTCACTGCTGCCTCCCAGGTCCCCAGGCCTAAGCAGGGCCAGGGCTGAGGTTGGGACTCATGGGGAAGGAAAGCAGGGTGGATATGGGGCTCTTGGGCATGGACTGGAGTCATGAGGAGCAGGGGTCAGCAGGCTGGCTGAGGTCAGGAGACCGGAGGTGACAGCGAGGACCAGAGAGGATGAGACCAGGGTCAGAGCAGGAGGGGCACCGCTTCTCCCATCACTGGATCCCAAGACTCATGAGCCCACTTAAGTATCCTTCATCCAGTAGAATCAGCAACCCGCCTGGCAAGAGCTCCCCAAGAGTCCCTGCTGCAAGTGTTAATTAGGGCTTATGAACTACAGACAAGCCCTGTGCAGCCCATGGTGATGGCACTGACCATGGGGGAGGATTCTGGGAACCTCTCTGTCATTCAGGATGGTGGCAGGAATTCCATCTTCTGCTGGGACTCCCAGGCTACTGCTGGCACCTGCCACAGACTGCTTGGAAGTGCCTGGCCATTGATCACAGCTGGGTGTCCTGGTGGCTGGTACCCTGCGGGTGCTGGAGCCCATGTACACAGCTGTCTTGGGGAGTACCATCATGGCACAAAATCCATGGGGAGTGTCAGGCACGTGGCTGGTCACGGCAGGCTCTGTAGGCCGGCTGACGTCACTAGGTGAGAAGGGGGAAATGATGCAATTTCTTTCTCCCTACCCCGTTTAAATATTAGCTATAGATTAACTGCATTGAAAGCAAAACAAAATGAGAAATCAACACAGCCTGGATTGGCTGCCTTTTAATTATTATTATTTGTACCACTAAACCTGTCATTATCAAAGTGTCCCCCAGGCTTCTGGGCAGCTGGGCCGTTGTTTTTGTCTACTGGTCTTCAAGAGATGCTGACCATAGACCAGGCAGGGCTGAGTTCCCTGTTGCCTTTCAGGCAAAGGAGAGGATTTTTCCAAACTCCTGTGGTCTATGGTCTGGCTTTCTAGGCCACTGGTTAGGAGGAGGAGGAGTGAGGAAGGTCTGGCCAGAGAGCTGATCCCAGCAGCCCTAACTACCCAGTGACCAGCCAAGGCACGGTAGGTGCAGAAGGCTGGCCTTTAGAGGGGACAGCTCTGGTGTGGGACTGGGACACCTCCTGTTAGACCAGACTTTGCTGAGTCTGCCTTGGCTTACACAGGATATGTCCCTTATGCTATTCCCCGGGGGGTCCCATTGATCGAGAATCCCCAGCTTGGCCTCTTCTGGGCCCATAAAGGGTATTACTGTGCAGTTTGTCCTTGTGAAAGTTCCCAAGCATGCCTGTCAGTACCCCAGTAATGGGGGTAATAATTTCTTGGGGGAGAAGGACTGAGAACAACAGGTGTGGTGGGATCAAAGGTGTCTGAGATGCTGAACAGGTGGGTGGGACCTGTTACGATCCATAAGATGCCCTGTCATCATCCCTGTATGGATGGGATGCATGCCCGGGGTCCTTCGCATGGTTCATGACAGCATCTCTCCCTCCAAGGACCCAGTGTGAGAGAAGTTCACCTTATTTTTCCACCAGAGAGGCTTATTCTTACAATGACAAAAAAGAGCACACTCACCATAATTTTAATAGGTACTACTGGAAAGATGTATTTCAATTTGATAATACAGATGATTTTTTTAAATGTGATTAAATTTGCATAACATACTTTAACCATTCCAAGTGAGCAGTCCAGTGGTATTTAGTGTATTTACAACATTGCACAACCTTCATCCTTGCCTACTTGCAAAAGTTTCTCATCATCCCCAAATGAAAGCCCGCACCCATCCTAGCAGTCATCCCCATTTCTCTTCTCCCCCGGTCTCTGGCCACCACTAATCTGTCCCCATGGATTATTCTGTACTGAACACTTCACATAAATGGAATCATACATTGTGTGGCCTTTTGTGTTGGGTTTCTTTCACTTAGCGTGAGGTTGTTGAGGTCCAGTCATGCTGCAGCCCATGGCCAAAGCCCTTCCTTCTTCAGACCAGGTAATATCTGTTGCCTAGATCTGCTGTGGGATTTATCTGTCCAGTGGCTGCTGCTCCAAAGTCTGTGCATAGAGTTTTGTTTGGATACTGGCTCTGTTCTTTGCGAGTGTGACCCAAGGAGTGCAGCGGCTGGGTCCTGTGGTGCTTCTCTTTGGCTTGTGTGGAACCGTTGCGCTGTTGTCCTGGGCTGTTTCCCAACATGCATTCCAGTTTCTCCACTGCCTCACCAGCACGTGTTAATTTGTTTTTTCCCTCTGATCATCCTCATGGGTGGGGTGTTTTCGGTGACTTTTGCTTCTCATTCCTAGGGGGTGTCTGTGCAATGCTGCTGGCAATCTGTCACCAGCTGGCTGGGCTTTGGTGTGTCATCTTTGGAGAGGCCCTGGCCCTGCCCCTGCTCATCTCAGTTCCTCTGCATCCTTCCCCATCTCACTGGCTCCCTCTGCTTGCTCCTAATCCCAAGGGCTTTGCCTGAGACTGCTAGACCAAAGTGCCATCGCTGCCCTGGCTTCAGCCCTGGTGATGGAGTGTATATTTTCCCAGGACTGGTCAACAGGTGATCCTTGTTTCCAGCTCATCCTGTAATGGGGCTATGGGTGATTGTTGATAGGGCCTCCCTGTAGCAGATCCAAGATAGGGATCAGAATGAGGGAAGTTTATTTGGAAGGCACAAAATGTATTGGCAGAGAGAGGGGAATGCATCAGGGAGAGGAAGGCAGCTATGCAGGGTGGCTGTCAAGGCAGCTACTGGAGTGTGGCATGTCTCAGAATTGCCTGCCACTGGATTGATTTTAGTGGGAGCTGGGATGGTCTCACATCAACCTGTTCTTACTCCCAGTTAGTAAGGAATGATTCCAGGACATTTTCACAGAGGTATATTCTAACCCTTTTACAATTTTTGAAATTTTGAGTCAGATTCTCATTAAGTTGCCCAGGTTGGGTTTGAACTTGTGAATCTCCTGGGAGTACTGGGATTGCTGGTGTGTGTCCCCATGCCTGCTGTGGTCGAGACGGGGTGATGGAACCAAACACAAGAGCCCTGGCCTCCTATCTGTCTTTAAGTGCTGCCCCCTTGGAGCATTAATACCGTGTTTCTTCCAGGCTGGCCCTGGGGTTGGAGGTAAGGAGGGCGGGGACTTCTCCTGGGGCAGAGATGTGGAGGTGCTGGATTCTGGAGGTGTGGGCTGAGAAGTGAGGGTGGGGAGGGGGCATGTGTGAGGGGTATACTACGCAGGTTTCAGAGAGGAGGCTCAGAAGAGAAGTTTGCTCCACTGAGGGTCATCCTGGTACAACTCTACTTCCCAGCCCTGCCCCATTGCTGCTCAGTGGTCCTGCAGCCCGAGCCCTGCCCCAGCCTCAGGGTGGCAAGTCCAGGTGTACCTTGTGCAAGGGAGAGGGGAGAGGGCTGCAGCTGCCCCTGGGTGGGCTCTCAGATGCATTCCACTGCCCTGCTGCCCTCTGCCTCATTCAGTGGGCGCACACTTGTCCACGTCCGCACGTGCTCTTGGATGGAAACTACCCTGTCCGGCCCAGAACCAGGACACTCAGTGTCAGACGTAGGAACACCCATGGCTCAGTGTGGAGGGTGACACAAGGCACTGGCTGGGGCAGTAGGACCCATTTGTGAACAGGGCTCAGGTGTGGCCAGTCAGTGCTTCTGCCCTGCACTCTGGGCCCTGGGCCCTGGGGAGGAGACAGCTAAGAAGCAAGACTGAAAGTAAACATCTCTAGAGTCTGTGTTCCCATGCTGGACCCCACTAAGGTCCCGACCAGGAGGGGGACAGGAAGGCAGAGCAGCTCTGTCTGCCCCCGCTGCTCTTTCCTTTTACCCATTCATGGGCTGGTTATGGCCAAGCCTCTTGGAGGCACCCGGCCTCTGCCCTTCCCCTTTTGTGAACCCCTTACCACCTTTTCTGTAAAATCCCTTTGCGTTTTTGGATTCAGGCTCCAGGTAGGCCACTGTGTTGACTTGGGGTGGGACACGGACTCTTCCCTCTTCGGCTTTGCTACTGGGGCCTCAATGTGAGTTTTTTATTTGTCTGTGCTGCACGTGGCTTGTTTGGCTTCTGGAGAACATGGTTTGATATCTGTCATAGGGTGTAGAGTCTTTCATAGGCTGCAGCCTTTTCGGTGCTGCTCATGTCCCCAGGCTCCCTCCTCTGCCTGCCCACTTACCTGTGAGGCCCCTGGTCCTCTTCTGTCTATCCTTGGCCTCAGCTCTGGGCTTCTCTAGATTTCACTCTGGACTCGCTCCTCTCATCTGTCTTCTGGCGTATTGTGCCTCCCATCAGGGAGGCTCAGTCAGCTTTAAAGCCCCTCTATCAAATTCTCTGTTTTAGTCAGCACATTTTTCTGTTCTGAGATATTTATTTACATTTTCCTAATCTGCTCTGCATTAAAAAAAAAAAACCCAAGTTTGGCTAGCATTTTCAGTGTTGCTTCATCTCCTTGTGCATATTTTTCAATGCCGGTATCTCTGATTTCCTAGGTCTTTGCTTAATGGAGGCTTGTCCTGCTGAGGGATTAAACTTCATTCTGCAGGAAGCATCCCCAACCACATCCTCACTGATGGGATGGTTTCTCTACATCATCCTAATACACTTTCTGATTATTCTTGTGGGGCCCTGGAGAAGTTTGCTTCCCAAAAGCAAAGGGCTCCTGGAAATCTGTGTTGTGAAAATAATCTCAGGAATACGGCAGAACTGTGACTTTCTGGGCCATAGGAGAAGTGTGATTTCTCCTCTCCCTCCCAGTTCCTATGCAAATCATTCCTCCTTCCATGGGGACCAGGTAGAAATACCCGTGTCCTGGGCCAAGAGCCACAGAAGCATCCTGATTCCTCATTTTTCCCGCCCCTCATCCACCCTGCAGCTCTTTTTGTTTTTCTCCACTTTCCAGAGTCAGGTTCTCCTTACTTTTCTGCCATGGCAGTGCTGGTCCACGTCCTCATCTCTCACTGGGGCAAAGTGTCTTCACCTGTGTCCGTCTTACCACACTACTTGGCTGTGGCCCAGCAGCCCGGAGTCCATCCAACCCCACCTGCACCCTGGAGACCCTCAGGTGGCTCAAGCGCAGACACCCTGGGTCCAGGGTTGCTCACCCCTTTGGCCTTGCCTCTCATCGCTGCTCTCCGGCAACCTGTCCTCCACGGGCCGTCAGATCTCCAGGTTCCCTGCCCAGCATGTCCTGTTGGCACACATGGAGGGACTGTCACACAGGTTCCCTTCTGTGGGGGTCCATCATGTCTCTGTGCTTCCTGGTGGAGATGTCTTCTCATCACCGAGGTGTCAACTCAAATGTCCTCTGCTCAGGTCTCTGAGAACCTACAGACACTAACGTCCTGCCCAGGTCACCTGTTTTTCTCTTTACTGACCTTGAAGGCCGTCCAGATGCCACCAAGACAGAAGCAACTCCCAGGCCCTGAGCAAGACTGCACAGCCACCCACTGAGGAAGTGTGTCATTGTATCTGACATGCTCCTGGAGGGCCGAGTGTGGGAGCAGGGCCCCAGGCTTTCCAGGAGAAGGGAGCTGAGGGTGTGGATTGAGCTGACCCTCTCTGCTCCCTCTAGGTGGGCCCAAAATGCTGGCAAATATCATGCAGCAGGGCAGCTGGACCTATGGGGGAGAATCAGAAAGAAATATACCTTTTCTTGGCTCTGTCCCTGCCAGGGGTACTTCCTGCAGGGCCCCTCTCTGCCTCATGGAGTACGTTAGCCACAGAGGCAGTAGCACCGGTGGAAGGAAAGTGTCAAAGCCCAGAATGCACCTCCTGTCCTGCTGCTAATGTATTTCAGTCAGTGCAGCCAGATAATGGGGGTGGGGTGGGGTGAGGGGGAATGTGTGTGTGTGTGTGTGTGTGTGTGTGTGTGTGTCCCAGAGCCTCAGGGGCTGCAGTGGTGCATGCGGGGCTGGGCCCTCATGGTCTCTGGCAGGCGGGTGGATGAACAGGTGGGGCTGTGCCTGGCTGGCAGCCCTGGGCCACTCCTCAGCTGCCTGGCCCTCTCTTGGCTCACAGCTCCGGTTTCAGGCCTCGTCACCAGTGATTTGTGTCTCAGGAACCTCCCTGGAATTTTCAATTTGCAGAGATGGCTGGACGCATTGAAAAGCAAGTGACTGGAGGCGGTGAGCGCCAGCTGCCACCTTCCCCTCCGAGGCCGAGCTGAACTATGGACTGCAGCTGGGAGAGGCCTCTCTGCCCCCAGGAAGGGCTTCGGATCCCCAAATGCATTTGGAAAGAGCAGCTGCCTCTTTATCCTCAGAATGCAAGCCAGTACAGGGAGCTCTCTGCCCAGGGCACTTACTGAGTGGGAGGCTGTAGCAGGGGGTTGGGGTTGGAGGACTGCTGCCTCCCTTGTGACCTGACACATTGATTTCCCCCAGTCTCTGCCCTGTGAGGTGTGCACAGCAATCAATACTCACACAGTCCTGCGAGTTGATGTGGAGAGAGCAGGCATCAGAGTGGGAAGCCCAGCCCCAGCCCCACCCCAGGCAGGGAACCCAGCACATGGGCCAGCACACCAGGTAGCTGGAAGAAATTGGCTGAATCTGTCTGGGCATCTGCTGCTGGGCCTGTGCCTACTGCTAGTTCTCCAGAAGTGGGGACAAACTTCTGTCTTGTCTGGACTCGGGGATCACTAGCAGGACTATAGGGTTCATTTCTTTATGGTCTCCCAGACTCCAGCTTCATCTTCCTCACCCACAGGTCCTGGTGCATGCTGCTGCTAAGCTGACATATTTTGGATGGGGACCTGCTGGTCCCTCTCCCCTGCTTGTAACCAGTGCAGGTAACCTGGTGGCTAAAGGTTCCCTCTTTGCTGCTCACAGCAATCCCTGAGTCCCTGTCACCTGCCCTGTCCAGCAGATAGACAGTAGCTAGCTCCTGCTGCACCCCAGGAATCAGCCCATGTGCTTCTCACCCTGTACCCTGGCTTTCACCAAGCCCCAGCCTAGGGAATTCCTGCCCACTCTCCTGCACCTTGTCCACTCAAGCCTGTCATTGAAGACAATGCTGAGCATCCCTCCCTTCTGATAGCCTTTACTGAGGCTCCGGTTTGGCTGGGTGTCCTGGGCCTCTCCTGTCACCAGTGACCTCTTTAGCTGCTCTCTATCTGGGCAGTGATCCCCAGGCTTAAGGCTGTGTTTCATTCCTCTCTGCAATACCAACCCCTGGCACGTGAGGCTCTCAGCATAGGTTGAGCAGAATCACGGTGCAGAGCATGTGGCCATGAGGTGTGTGAGAATTGTACCAAAGTGGCCCACACTGTGAGGCCTCCTCTGAAATAGAAGTCTGGACTCAGTTAACCAGGAGAGCTTCTGGGACTGTGACTGCAACAGTGGACCAGCCAGTGTTGCTGGCTGCAGTGATGAGCAGGCCCCAGGAAATCACTTGCCTGGTGCAGCATACAAGGGCTTGCTCTTCTTCACACCGCCTTCCCTGGAGGACACAGGGCCGGTACCCTTGGCCTTGTCACAGTGTCTTTCCCAAGACAGGGGCTCCGTGGCTTCTATAGGAGGGACAAGGACATGAAGGTGGTGCATGGGGCTCCACCTCTGCTCCTGGAAATGACACCACATCTTTCCAACCTCATTCCTGCCATCCAGAGTGGCAGTGGGTGGGAAGTGTCATCCCTGATGGACCCTGACCTTGGACCAACTTGCTCTCTCTGACCTGGGGCTTTGGGGCCAGCTGGTGGCCTCAACACTCTATGTAACATCTCTGTGCCCCAAATTCTCTGAAATTCACTGGGGAATGATGTGATACAGGGCAATGGCAGGGGTTACACATCTGGCTCTGACGGTGCTGCCATTGGTGGAAGTGTGTGGAGACGTGACTTGGAAAAAACAGTGGTAATAGCTGTGGCCACTGTGCCCACACTGTGAAGGTCTCTGTCCCCAGTCTTACAGAAAGCTGCTTTTTAATAAGATTTATGAATGTTGGGGTTGAAAACCAGAAAAGTCTCCCAGGCCACTGTTGGCCTCAGGAGGACGCCAGGCCTCACATGAAGTACAGCCAGGAGTGTGATGCCCCATGCACCATTGATGGAGCAAAGAGTCCAAGGCTACACCAGGTCCCCAGCAAAGGGGCAGCTGGACTGAGGCCCATGTCCTTCCTGCTACATCCCGCACCAGCCTCTTCCCAGCACAGAGGCCGCCATGCCCAGAGCCACCAAGCCTTGGTGAGATGATAAAAGTTGGTAGTGAATGTGTCCCATGTGTTTGTCTGGCCAAAGCTATTGGAGAATGACAAGTGAAAGAGATAAAAGAGGGTGTAAAAGGGTCATAAAAATTCTAAGAGTCTTAGGATCTGGAGCAAATCTTGTTTATCCTTGTTAATTCACAAAGTGGAGCACGGATGTGGTGTCAGAGGGAGTGCATTGCACAGGGCCCTGTTAACTTGATCTTTTTCACTTTAAGACTCAGATAACAGAATTTGCCAGGTCAAGAAGCATAAGGACCCTTGCAAATGGGGAAGGCACCCAAGTGTCCACTGAAGGATGATGGATATTCCCTAATGTGGAATATTGCTCAGTTTGTAAAAGGATGAAGCTTCTGACATATCCAACCCCAAGGACTTACTATGAGTGAAATAAGACACACACACACACACACACACACACACACACACACACACACACACGGGCTCCAGTGCATGATTCTACCTATAAGAAGTCCCAAGAGTCACCAAATTTGGAGACAGAATGTGGAATAGGAGCTGCCAGGAACTGAGGAGTTGTTTCATTGGGGCAGAGTTCAGGTTTGGAAGGTGGAAGGGGTTCTGCAGGTGAACAGAGGCGATGGCTACATAACCACGTGGATGTGCTTAATATAACTGAGCTCCACACTTAAAAGTGGCCAAGATGGAGCTTGGGCACCATGGCTTAGTGGTGAGTGCTCACCTGACATGCATGAGTCCCTGGGCTCAATCTTCAGCACTGCAAAAACAAAATAAAACTGCCAAAATAGCAACAAAATGGTAAATTGTACATTGTTCTTCACCCTAAGAATAAAAAGAAGGTATATATTCCCAGCAGCTGCTGAGCCTTTTCCACATCCTCCCCTGCCCTACCCTAGTGGGGTGCTTCCAGCGGTGTCAGGAACCCCCAAAGACAAAGGCAGGGCTTTCTGGGTAGGCAGCTCTTGTTCCTTAGGTACTGGGCCTCTTTGTAGTGGAAGTAACTTTCCCTGGCTCTAATACTTTCTGGATTTCAGTTTTCTCACTTCTGTTCTCTTACCCCACTTTGGCTCAGCATAAACATGGAGGTCCAAGGGAATTTTGCAGTATTCTCTGTAAATCCAAACTTACAAAGATACAGGTGGAATGATGAAGTATTATCACATCATCCATCCTTCCCCAGGCTTTGCTGCATAATTAATTCTAGTGGGTTGGCCTCAAAGGTGACTTCGTAGTTTATGTGTCAGTGTTGAGCAACTCAACCTTGCTTACTGGTGCAGGATTGGTGAGGGTGAACACATCCTCCCCCGGGAGCAGGTCACATGTGAGTGGTGTGCCCTTTTCAGATAAAATCAAAGCTGGGAGGTATGGACGGGGGGGTGAAGGATTAGGAATGGGTGTCATGGGGCCCTAGGTGTTTGCAAACCTTCCCTGGGTTGGGAGGACACCTTGCTATGCCTGCCTCTTGGAAGATGACTAGGAAGTAAGGTCTGACCCCCAGGAAAAGATTGGGGTGGGGAGACCAGGCTCAGCCAAGATGACTTCATCGCAGGGACAGAAATAAGTTCTTCTCTAAGTGGGAAGAGGCTCTTCAGAAGCAGTAAGAGGCTGAAATCTGACAAAAGGTAAAGAGATTCAATCTTCCCTGCTTTAGTCACCTGGGACTTCATCAGACTCAAACCGATTAGTAAAATTCACATTGAAAGCATCATTTATAATGGACCAAAATCATAGAAAACATTTGGCCTGGAGGGAGGTACAAACAGCATTTCTACCTAAACTGTAATCTTTCATGATCTTCCTTCTTCTTTGGTGGTGTTTGACAACCCTATCTTCTCCCCAAGACTGATCATTAGGCTAATTAGTGGCTAATCAATGTTTAATTAAAACCTAGCCATTAATTACAGAAAGTGCCATGGCAACTTGAGAATAAAATGTGGTTGCAGGAGGGATCAGGTTTCCTCAGCTTGGCTGGTAACTCAAGCAGAAAGGTTTCCTTCTCGGGTCTGCCGTTCTTTCTTTTTACAGTGGCTTAGGAAAGATCTGCAGGTCTGGAGAGGATTAGAGGGAGAGCAGGGACTGAATGGATAGCTTTCAGTATCTCTGCTTCTAGTCTGTCACTAGTTCTCCTGCGCAATCCACAGATGCTTTCCCAGTAGTTCTACAATTGCATTTTCCATGCAGCAAATTTAATCTCTTTTTTTTTCCTTGAGTCTTTTATTAGATTTTCACACACTTTGCCTTTGCATTTAGACTAACCTGTTTCTATGAACTTTAAGGTCCTAGATCAGTGGTTCTTAACCCTGGCTGCATGGTAGGATCACTAAGAGAGTTCAAAAGATTCTAATAGATGCAGGGATAAAGAAACAGACCAACGAAGGGAGTAGAGACCCCAGCACATGTGGGCATATAGTGCACAACTGACAAGTGACAGAGATGGTGCTGTTGATGAGGACAGTCACGGACTGTACGAAATATGATGCCGAGTTAACTGAAAAGCCACCTGAGAATAAATAAGAAGCTTGATCCCTATCTCAAACCATACATAGAGATCAATTTTACCTTCTAGAAGGCATCCCAGAAGAGTACCTAGAATATCTTCATGATCTAGAGGGCACTAACCTTTAAAGACCTAGTTGACACTTGGGCTCTTGAGCTTCTGCTCGTCAAGCTGTATGTTGAGGAGAGTGAGAAGTGAGCACAGAACGAGAAGGTATTTGCAATATACAGGAGCAGAAAGGGCTCTCACAATGATCAGAGAGTGTACAGTATCAGTTGTCAGTGAAATACAAACTGAGACACTGCTCTATGCTCACTAGAATAGCTACATGAATGGGTTGGCAATCTCAAGGGCTGGGGAAGACACAGAACTACCAGAATGTTCATACAGTACTGATAGGAACTGGAACAACCATGCTGGAATCCCATTATCAGGCTCTTCTAAAAGCTGGACATGTGTCTCCCTAAGACCTAGCTACCCTGTTCCGAGATATCATGAGAAGCACTCGTACGGGTGAAGTAACATTATGTATCAGAAGGTCACAGTAGGCCATGGTCACAGTTTCAAACTGTAAGCCACCCAAACCAAGCAACAGTACCACAGCTACATAAATCATGCTGAATTCATACACTGGGTTCAAAATACTTCTACACACAATGAACCTTACAAAGGCAATGCAGAAACAAAGAATCTGGGTATTCCATTTATATGACATTCAGGAGCAGGCAAGATGGAAATCTTGGACATGGTTTCCTTTGGGATGGTGATGGGGGAGATGGGGCCATTTGAGGACCACTAATGTTCTGCTTCTTGGTCTAGGTGGGGAGTTGCATGGAGTACCCACTTTGTGACTAATCAGTGAGCATATACTTGTGTATTTTTGTGCATAGGTATTATTTTCTTAAAATTTTTTTTTTTTTGCAGTACTGGGGATCGAACTCAGGACCCTGCGCTTGCTAGGCAAGCGCTTATTCCACTGAGCTATATCCCCAGCCCTATTTTCTTAAAATTAAAGAGAAGAGTAATATCAAATGCAAAACCCAGGGCTAGTCCAGAATAATCAAGTTGGAGTCTAGAGAGTGGGGAGAGTCCAGGTAGGCTTGTTTTTAGAGTATGACCTGATGGTGACCTGATGTGTGTAGGGTCGCTGCTCCAATGTCCTATCCTTTCGTGCCCCTTAGCTGTCTTGATAACTTTCTTTCTCTTCCTAGAATGTGAGAGGTATTTTCTGACCCTAATCATTCTACTTGCTGTTCTCTGAGCTTGGGCTGCTTTCTCCTGGCTCCTTCAGTTTTCTCTGAAAGTGACCTCTTGCTCACCTGTTGAAAATGGGCCTCTTTTTCTAGAGACTCTGATGTATCATCCTGTTGATTTTCTTTACTATCCTAGAAACAACATCCTTTGTTCACCAAATTCCATTTCTTTTTTCAGGAAGGTTTAAAGGAAGGCCACATTTCCCACTCTCTCTTCAAGTTAGGTTGGAACCTGTGAGTTACAAGCAGAAAATAACACACAGCACTGCTAGACTTTGTTACAGAACCTTGAGTGACTTTCCAAATTCTCTGTCCTTGTAGCAGCCACTGGGTAGACAAAGGGCCAGGGTGTAAGGAGCCTGAATCTTGGCACTATCACAAGGAAGCCAAAAAGAGCTGCACAAACCGTATTAGACTGATATGTAAGTGAAAAGTAAACCCTTCAGTTAGCCACTGAATTCCCAGAGGTTATTTGTCACTGCCGCAGAACCTTGACTCTCTTGACAATGTAGCTCTCACCACGGTCTGTGATTATCTTGTGGAATGAGTTGTCCATAGCTTTCTTTTCTGTCTCTTGGTCTGAAAGGCAAACTCTTGTTACAACTGTAGAGCCTGTGAGTGGGTGCAGTGCTTGGAACATAACAGGAGCTCAATAATCTTCTATGGAGGCAACAGGCGATGCAACCAGAGGTGCTGTGCCAAGGGAATCATGGGGCCCGAGACATGTCGTGAGTGGAGGAGTGGCCTCATGGAGAACGCTCAGTTCCTTGGAGAACTGAGCATACCTTTTCATTCTGTGCTCACTTTTCGTTCTCCTACAGTATGAACAATAGGCCCACCCTCCTGGTGCTGTACTTTTTCTTCCTATCAGGAGTTCTGGCTCCGCAGGAGTACAGCAAGGCTTGCATGAAGGCATGTTTGTAAACTGGCACTTTGCAGTACAGGTCATAGGCAGATGATGCTTTTTATTTCTCCAGGTGTTGACAACCAGACAGGGGTATATGCATGTGGATTGGAGGTGCAGGATGCAGGCTTGAGGGAACCAAAAACTCTGAGCAGGGTGGAGGATGCTGCACTTTCAGTGAGGATGGGACCAGAGGTAGATGCCGGGCAGTAGTGCAGGCTCATGGGAAGCACCTCTCAATGAGAAGGGAGGAGGGACTTGGCATTTTCTGCTCACAGAATATGCTTTCCTGAAAGATACCTATAAATCAGCCACACCAATGAGTCTTCAGACCTTCTGAAGCTCCGCCTTCCTCTAGCTGCCTCCCAATCCAGCCTGTCCTGACTGCAGATTCATCTCACACTGCTGGCTTTTACTCTCTTCTGGACATTTGCATCTTAAGAGATGTCTGAAGACATTTCTACACTGAATAAGAAGACCATAAATGCTCAATGACAAGAGCATGAAGGGGGTTTTGTCTTCTCTGGCTGCTATAGAACCAGTCCTCATTAGGGATGAGCAGCAGGAGGTGACCTCTAGCCTCCTCTTAGATGAAGCCCCTGGTTCTCTGTTCAGTGCCAGGGTGTACCTGGGGGGGGGGATCAGGATGCCTGACCACACCTGTGCAGGTAGAGACAGGTGCAGAGAGTAGGCTGCGAGGTGTCCAGTCCTGGGGACGCTGATGTTTTACTAAGGACCTCCTGGGCATCTAGTGAAGTGAGCGGACACCTTCTCAGAATAATGGCTTCAAATACAGAAAAGCAATTCCCTACAGTTATAGTATTGAATCATAATTATCAAAATATTTAAGAAATGAGATATTAAAATATATATGCTTCTTTTTATTGAAGTGAAACTCGCATTACATACAACCAAGCATTTTATGTGAACAAGGACTGAGGATAGATATATGCCTCTGAGGAGCTCCAGGGTTTCCTCCTGACTGGCTGATGGCTGCAGGCTCTGGGCTCATACTGGGGACTTTCTGTGATCTTGTGAAGCGACTTCTGGTTGAGCCCTGTGTTTTTCTGTGCCCTGAGCTTCTCTGGCCACCCTTGTGCCTGTCCTGGCTCGCTCAGGTGGTCTTGCCCCCTCCCTCATCCTGCCACGGCTTTGGGGAAGCAGAAGGCGTGCTGGTGGCTATGAAAGTGAGGAAGAGTGAGCCCGTGTGACCGCCCCCCAGGGACAGTGTAACTCTGAGGCAGGTGGCAGAAGAAGGACCAGGAAACACCCTGGGGCAAGGAGCAGCCAACAAGATAGAGTACCCTGCTGCTCCAAAGCATTCAGGAGAAGGAAGTCTGGGGAGACCTGGGCTGCGGATGGGGCCAGGGGTGGGAGTGGGCAGTGGCTGCTGCTGAGGATGAGAGTGCCTTTGAGGGGCGGAGAATGTTTTGGAAGCAAAGCTGGATGTTGCACAGGATCACGGACATGCTAAACATCCCAAAGTATTCACTTCGGAGCGGTTCAGTTTGTGATATGTGCTTACCATCCCACGTGGCAACAGCCCAGCATTCCTGCATGGGAGCTGGGAGCTGGGAGCTGGGAGCTGAGCACCCTGCTGACTTCCCATAAGCTGCCCACAGCCCCTCCTAAGGAGCTCAGGAAGGCCTGGGTGACCTCACCCTCCCCACCTTTCTCCCTGAGCTGGCTCCAGGCTGGGTGTTGGGACAGCTTCCTCTGCTGCCTGTTTGGTCCTGCAGCCATGAGCCAGGTTGGGACCACAGCAGGCTACTGCCCTTTTCTCCTGACTCCAGTGGCCACCCAGGCACCAGAGCAGAGTTCTTGCCAGCTACAGAAAACTGTCCCCAAGTGCAGCTTCCTCTGTCACCTGTGCCTGGTGTCTGGGCTCCCACCTGGGCCCTTGCCAGCTTCCAGGGGCACCAGCCAGGTGGGGTGTGTGGAGGACACATCCAGGAAGAGACAGACAGATGGATTGAGATTCCTCAAGAGGGAGAGGAGGTGGAGGGGAGAGAGAGAGGAGCAGAGGAGGGCACCGGCCACGTGTGGACCAGGGGGCAGACTGAGACTTCTCCTTTTTCTCCCTTTTATGAGCACTGAATGTTCTTCCTTCCCTTTTATGGTAGCGTGTCCTCCTGGACCCGAGGAAGCTCAGGTGAAGCAGCAGGTCCTGTATCGCCTGGGTCGGAGCCCAAGGCCCAGGCTCTCTTCATCGGCTTCACAGAAGACAGAGTGTTCTCACCTTGGCCGCCCCACTAGGAAGGCATCCCTGGTCCTGTGGTCTTGGGGATCTCTGTCCAGACGTACCATCGCCTGTGTTCTGGGAGAGCCTGGGGCCCACACTCCCCTGGGACTCGTGCTGCCGCCTATGCTGGGGAACTGAAGACATCCTTAAAAAGGAGGGATGCAGCACGCTAAAGGCCAGTGGGTGCTTGGAGGCTCACTCTGGCCCTGCACGCTTCCGGTGTGGTCTGGGACTAGTTCACAATGGCTGGCAGAACAGTTTCAGGTGCACTTCCAGAGTCCAGCCTGGCTGGGACCTTGTCATGTGCCAAGGATGTGGGTGTGGGGAGGCCCTTGGGCATTTAAAGACCCCCCTGCTCCCTGCCTCTTGGATGTAGGACCTGCCCCTTCTAAAGCTCCCGTTTGCTGCACAGCCACCTCTTCCGCTTCCCTACACTTCCTTAACTCTTCTTTCTCTTCATCCAGGGGCACTGAGAACCACTGAAGGAGCTGAGCTGGAAGTGATATGATGAGACCTGTCCTTTGAAAAGACTGTCCTCAGAGCGGTATGGGGGGTGCACCTGTAATCCCAGCACTCTGAAGGGGCTGAGGCAGGGAGATTGAGAGTTAGAGCAAGTCTGAGCAACTTTGGAATTTACAAAGACCCCGACTCAAAACAAGAACAAGAGCAACAGCAAAACCCCCTTCATCTGCTTTGTGAGGACACTATTGGGAGAGGGCAGAGGGGACAAGTGATGCCAGAGTAGGGGTCAACACTGTCCTGTAGGCCCAACCCAGCTCACTGCCTGTTTTGGCAATAAAGTTTTATTGGAACATAGCTGTGTCCATTTGTTTATGTACCACAGATGGTTGCTTCAGAGACACAAGGGCAGGCTGAGGAGCTGCCACCAAGATGGAGCCAGTGTGGCCTGAAATGTGTAACATGTACTGTGGAAAGTATGCTGACCCAGGTTCAGTGCTACCTTGGCAAAGGCTGTTGGGCAAGCTGAACCAGGCTGGCTACAGCTGCAGGAGCTCAGGCAGGGCAACCCAGGAAGCAAAACTGGGGGGCAGGCAAGGCAGTGAGGGGGACGCCCTCTGGGGCTCCTGTGGAAGGCATAGCTGTTCTCTGTCCTTTGAAAAAGTAGATAATGGGCCTGGGGGTTTGGAAGTGGGGTGGGTAAGCCTGGGGCAGGAGGGCAAGACTGTCCTTTGTGATCACCTGCAGCGGGAGAGGGTGAGATACCAGCCGAGTCAGGGTATTGGCAGGGAGCCTGGCCTTGAGGGGAGACTGGGCTCACCTCCTTGTCCCGGAGCTGCCGGGCTCACCTCCCTGTCCTGGAGCTGCCACAGTGTCTTTCCATGAGATTGATCTTTCATGTCTGCAGCCACCTCAGGCTCCTCAGTTCTCCCCATGGGTCCTCAGTGTGATGTGGAAGATGCTGTCTTCCTTCCCAGGGTCTGTGAGGGCCAGTTCCCCAGGTAGAGCCTCAAGGTGGGGTCCTGTCCACAGCCAGGGTGTTGCCTGCTCCCGACTTCTCCATCACCCCTTCCTGGCTGATGGGTTCATGCCCCTCAGGACCTAAGTGGGAGCCATCAGCAGCTGCTTCAGTATGTTTAGTGCTCTGTGTCTCTTAGGCCCACAGCCCACTGTGCAAGTGGGTGCTCTTTTCACCCTGACCCAACTTGGAAGAAGGGGGCCACCCCAGACCCAGGGAAATCCAGCCAGAGTCCACTCTACAGATTCCTAGCTGTCCTTTCCCTTCTTTCCCATAACAGTTTTATTGAGACATAAGTTGTTATGGTCTATAACTAGATGTCTTCCCAAAGCCTCATGCGCTCATATGTGGGGCTTTTAGGAGGTGGTTGGCTCGTGGGAGTGTGAATGTGGATTAAAGGCATGATGATTGGATTAGTGCACTGGTTGGTTTGGCGTCCTTCTGGGTATGGGTAGTGGGAAGCCCCACCCTGGGTGTGGGTGGCCCCCACCAACAGGCTTGCAGCCCGGATGGAACAGAAAGGGAAAGATGGAGGGCCTGACTGCTCTGATGTGTACTCTTTCCTCCCCAGGCCCCTCCACATGCCCTGAATTCATAGCACCTTGGTCTTATCTTCGACTTCCAGCCCCAGAACCATAGGAAAACATGTCTGTGGTTTATAAACTTCCCAGTCTAAAGAATTTTGTCCTAGCAGCTGGAGTGGATGAGGACACCACATAATCCCCCTTTGACAGTGTGCAGGTCTGTGGCTTCCAGCATCTTCACGGACCTGTGGCCGCTGCCATGGTTTTTAAAGGGTTTCATCCCATTGACAAAAAACTCCTACTCCTAAGTTAACCCCCTGCAGCCTCCCCACCCCAGCATCGGGGAACCTGTACTTCTGTCTCTCTGGAGTTCCCTGTTTGTTTGGGCCATTTCTGATGAATGGAATCACACACGACTGGCTTTTTGCATATAGCATGGTAGCAGCTCATCTGTGTTGTAGTGGAATCAGCACCACATTCTTTTTACTGCCGTGCGATATTCCTTTGAACAGTGTCCTGTTGCTTGCAGTGATTTTCACATATTACCTGTTGTCACTGTCATTTGCTGCAAACATAGGCTGGGAAACACTTTCCTTGAAGGACCAAAGAGCTAATGTCTCCAGCTTCAAGAGTTTGCTGGGTTTCAATGAGACTTCTACTGGCATGATTATGTGGCAGCCAGATTTAACCTGGGCCATCGCCTGTGGGCCTTTGGTTTCAAGATTCTTTAAAATCTGCTCAAATCTCATGTCTGTGGCAGGCACTGACCTGATGCTTCACAGTCTGCTCACATTTGTCGAGGACCTTCTGGGTCACTGGTGGCAAGTCTATGACACTTGTGCCATACTGAGCTGTTTGTATCACTGAAAGCTCTCAATTGTTCTAGGTGATAGTCACTGCTGTGTGCAGTCTCCTGTGTGTCCTAGGGGTGACTTTGGGAGGTGGGTACATTGTCATTTCCTTTGGCATGGGGGGTCCAAGGTTCCCTGGCAGGGGAGGCCAGGTGCTGGGACATGAACCCAGGTTTGGCCACAGGCAATTGTTCGTCATCTTTTCCTTCTGCTCCTGCAACCCTAGGTAATCTTCTTCCTTTCATTCTGGTGGGGGACAGGCCTTCCTCTTTGACCCCCTGGGGACCAGCACAGGACACTGGGCAATGCTCAGCAGAGTGGGTTACACTGAGAAGTTTCCCTGCAGACATTAGCTCAGTCTGCATCCCACATACTCCCCGGCCCAGCCCTGCCTATTGGCCACAAGGGGTGACCCCTGGACCCACACCTTGCCCCTGCCAGACTCGCTTTGGGATCCCATTTGGATTCTGAAGTTTGTCCTCTCTGCCTTGTTTCAAGGCGCCATATCTATATCCTCAGAGGCCAGGCTAGTTTTGTGGAAGCACCCAGTGCTAGTTGAGTAATGTTGGAGGGAGGGACACTGGTAACCTATGAGAACGATTTGAAATTGGCTCTGAATGATTCCCTTCAAAGAAGTCTCCTCAGACTTTTAAAAATTCTATCTAGGAGCTGGGGATATAGCTCAGTGGAATAAGCGCCTGCCTAGCAAGCGCAGGGTCCTGAGTTCAATCCCCAGTACCGCCAAAAAAAAAAAAAAAAAAAACCAATTAAAAATTCTATCTATCTGTCTATCTGATCTGTAGCACTGGGGATGGCACCTTACACATGCTAAGTAAGTGCCAGACCATTGACCTACCTCCATAGTCCTTTTTAAATTTTATTTTGAGCTAGGGGGCTCACTAAATTGCTAAGTCTGGTAGCAAACTTGTGATCTTTCTGCCTCCTGACTAGTTAGGATATAGGCCTGGGCCAAAATGCCCACTTGCCCAGATGTTTTAAATGAGATGGCACTGAAGAAAATCCCCTTACCCCTGGGTGGTAGAGCCATGCTGGAGGCTAAAATTCCTCTACATGTGCGAGTCCAGTTCTTTTTATTGGAAAATCAAGTCACTGTTGAAGTCAGACTCATGTACTGGGATGGCCTTGAAGGACTTGTACCTGGGGCAGGTTGGCCCTGTGCTGACTTGAACCTAAATGGATTCTCATGCTTGTTTGGCCCAGATCTGCAAGGTTTTTAATTTCTTTGGAAAAGGATCAGAAGTATGGGCTTAGTCTTGGAGATTTGTGACACAGACTTTAGATGCGGGTCTCATTTGCTTTAGGTGAACTGAGAACTCACTTTTCAGTGTCTTCCCATCCTTCCCTACCCTGTCTAGGAGCATCTTCCCATTGTGCATGGAACCCTTGAGGGTGCTTTGCAGAGCTCAGGTGCTCTGGCTTCATAAGGGGACCAGGTCCTGGCCACCCAGACTCAGGTCTCAGCTGCACGGGGCATTATGTATATTCCTGGCACGAGTGCAGCCTCCCTGGGGCTTGCTTTACACAGCAGGGAATGGGTGAGTGGCTTGGGTCAGGACCTGGTTCCTTTTCTTAGAGGAATTTGAAAGGTGTCTGCAAGTTCCCCAGCTCCATCTTTTTTTTTTTTTCATTTTAAAGGCAAAAGAATGGAGACATATGAACCAGAATAAGCCATAAACAACACCGAAAATACAAAATTATACACAATATAGTAGGGAATTAGCACTGATGTTGCATTACATAATGTTATCTTCACATTAGTTAACACATAAACATTAAAGGAAATACCAAATTATAGAGAAGATAGTAGGGAATTAGCACTGGATGCTGTATAATACAAAGTTATCTTCTCTTCTGTTAATACAAAAAAGACTGAGGAAATACAGAATTATAGAGAAGATAGAAGGGAATTAGCTCTGGATGTTGTCCTACATAATGTTACCTTCACCTTTGTTACTCAGTTACACAGATGATGGCCCATTTGATCATTCAATTTTCTCCTCCCTCATCTCCGTTGCCCTACCACTCAATCAGTCATCTTCCCTGTGATAATAACTGTATTCCTGGGTTTATCTGTACCCCTGGACTCTCACCTTGGGAAGAGATATAGCTGCCTCAGACCATACTATAACATACATGGGTGTATACAAACTGCCATGGTCAGAGGTAGAAAAGCACCTATGCTCACAGCAGACTGCCCAGCTCTGCCCCGTCGCCATGCTATGGGTGGGGGCAAGTCCAGTCCATGGGGTACCCTAAGCGGGGCCCACAGAGCAGTGCCACAGGGCCCACAGCGGAGCCCCGGGGCCCACAGTGGAGCAGCGGCGGGGCATGTGCCCCTGTCGGGGTGCCCTTGGTGACTCGTTCGGCTCTGTCCCGTTGCCTGGATGCCAGAGGCCCTTTCTTCTCCTCCCTCCTGCTGATCTCCAGTATTACCGTTCCCCACCCCTTGCAGCTGGGCATTGGACGAACTTACGATGCTTGGTATAAGGGCTTGAAATCTCCCTGGCCCGTTCTCACTGTGTTAGTTCAGGGTATGAACTGAGTTTAAAGATTAGTTCTAGAATAGAGTTGGAGGATTTTCTCGGGTCTGCTGTATAGAGTATGTTGCTGTTTTTCAGACTCCCAGTCTTTTGCTTTTCATCTAATTTGTTGCTATGGGTTCATTCAAGGTTCATATGTGCAAGCTGTAAGAAGACCCTCTTGGTGCTCACATTAATAGTTTGGGGTGAGTCCTGAAGACCGTGGATTCGTCCCATTGTTGCCAGGAACATGCGGTGCTTGCTCAAGCCACAGAGACTCAAGGTGCTCCCAGAGAGAGTTCAGGGTGGGAGCTGAGTCCCAGCAACCCAGCTCGTGCTTCCTGCCTGACGTTTGAGTGAGAAGGGTGTGGAGCCACACGATCCACCTCCATCTACATCTCCCTCCCATTGTGGTGCTGGAGCCCCCATCTGCTCCTCGGCCGGATCCCTGGGAGCTGCCACCGCGAGCCGCCAAGGTTCCCCGCTGCTCTCTGCCAGTAGCCGCTCACCCAGCCAAGAGGCAGGGGCCACTGCCTCAAGGCAGGCACAGAGCCGGGCGTGGTGGGCTGTGTACTAGTTGCACCGATTCTCTCCAGGCGCTGATTAGGAAGGTTGCCGCAGGGTGGGGACTCTGCCCCAGTGGCTGTCGCAACCTCTCATTTTCACACTGGGTTCGACAACTGCTCCGGACTGCCACTGCCTCCCTTCCTGGCTGCGCCCTCCTCTCTCCAACCCTGGACCAGCTCTCGGAACTCCGCTCTTCCCTGGCCGAATCTGGAGGCTTCTGTGAACGTGGGCCTCCGAAGCTGAAGCTGCGAATGCTGGAACGAGGGCGCGGGCCATGGGTGTGCTTGGAGCGGTGACTTCCTCTTTCTCCTGTCCCCCCGACTGTGCCAGGGGGATCTCCGATCCTTTCCTCCAGCAGAGGTTTTTCTTAGTCTTTCCGAGGGCTTCAATTCCCATTTCAGATCCTTCCTGAGTTCAGGATACCCACCTCTTTCCTTTCTGTCCTTCACATGTTGCTATATTCCTATATTTCTTTGTCTGAGTGGCATTCCTCCGGGAGGTTCTCTCTCTGCTGCCTACCAGGTCGCCATCTTGAAGTCTTCTCTTAAAATTTATTTAGTTATTTGTTTCTTTCTAATGAATTGACCATTACATTTCTAAAGTTCTGAAGTGGCCAACAGACCATAGAAAGATACCACTTTAGGCTCCTGCTTGAAACCAACAGCTACAGAAAACTGCTGGCCTTGATTCAGGGCCACTCCATCTTTCTTTTATGCCCTTGTTTATCCTTTGGGAAAACCATTTGCCTGCTTTGGATTATCTCCAGTGTGAAGCTGGAGAAAACCCAGTATTTATTTCCACATCATACTACTCACATGTTTTACTCAGATATACAAGTGACATGACTGGCATGAATTGGTCAGACTTCTCTTTATAGGCATCTCTTTGATTTCAAGAGAGGCGACATCAACTTCTTCCTGACTTTTAAATTAAGGTGTAATATGAAAATAGTTTTAAAGTGAAATAATTCTCCATAGTTAACACTAGGAATCTCCTTCCCTCTGCTTTTCTGTTGCTTCTGGAATTTACTCCTGGATGTTGAAACACTGCCTATGTGCTGGAACTTCATCATTCATCAATGTTAGATGACACTTTTGTCCTTTCTTTTGCGGCAGATTAGGTTTTCAGCTCACTTACACCTAAACAGTGACGCCTCAATTTTTTGTTAAATCCACATTAAGAATTTTCTTATTGTGATAATCATAACAGTTTTTCTTCGGTGTTACGTGACTTTTTGTTTATCCTGAGTTTACAGTGGCTTAGGTTTTGGAACACCTTTCAGTGTGCTTCTCCACCCAGCCTTCATCACAGTCAAACCTCACAGCACTTTCTCCTCTCTGTAGCAGCTGCTCTGGTGCCCTCGGACATGTGCTCAGGACATGTAGCCTGCTGTCCAGGCTGCTGCTGTCTCATGGCCAGGACTTCCTTCTGCTTTCTGCTGGGCTGGAATGCATGATTTCCTGGTCTGGGCAACTTGAATTTTTTTTTTTTTTTTTTACTACTACCTAGTCTTAGTGAAGCACATTCTCTCATAACATCCTGTCACGCCTTATTCTGTTCCCGCTCTCAGTTCATAGTCTGCTTGAGTCCTGCATTGAATCCTGCATTGGAAATTATTTTTACCTAGAATTTTGAGGGCACTTTTCCACTAAATTCTTTTATCTGTGCTACTATAGAGAAGTTTGATGCCACTCTGAATTTGATCCTACCATATGAGCTGATCTTCTCTGCAGAAGCTCTTATCCTTGGTGTTTTGACATGTCACCAGGCATGTGCCATGGTGTGCGCATGATTAAAATTGTCCCTCTGTATGGTGGTGGAGACGAAGAGATGGACAGGAAGTGATGGAGTTTGGGGAGCATCACCCTCAGAAAGGGTCAAGTGGCCCTGTGGGACCTTGTGGAGGTGCCTCTGGCTTCCTGTCCTCTGTGTGATCTTTCTTCTTGCTCACACCCAACCATGATGCTCTCAGTCATGACTCAGTATAGCAAATGGGGTCCTCGCTACAGGCCAAAACCTTCCCAACCTGGGGCTTTTGCCTCCAAAACTGGGCAAAACAAACTCCTTTTCCTCAGACAGAGCCCAGGCTCTGCTGTTTGGTTAAAGCAATGGAAAACAAGTACATGTACATTGTACGCCTTTACCGTTCACTGTCTAGACACTTGGTGTGTCCTTCAGCATGAAGATGTAGGTCTTCATGTCAGGGGAAGTGTCTGATGTCACTTCTTTGATAATTTTATTTCTTTGTTTTCTTAGTGCTCTTTCTGGAAGTCTTATTTGTCAAGTATTAGACCTCCTGGCTTCATTATCTGACCCTTTCCACTAAAACTCAAACTCCTCATAAATATCGTTGCTTGTTTTGGTTGTTGTGCTGCCTTTTGAGGATTCTATCAAGTCTTTTCCCCAGTGTCTCTCCTGACTTGCATTTGTGCTGTCATATTTTACTTCCAGGCGTTCTTGTTCTCTAATAATTTCTTCATGTTTCACAGATGCACTATCTGTTCTCATCCTTGTGATGATATTAATGACAGATTCTTTGAAGTTTTTCTCTTTCTGCAGAGTACGTATCTGGGCCAGTTGTCTATTATTTTGTCACCAATTACCTCCAAATGCAGTGGCCTAAACGACAAATAGTCCCCGTCTCCCAGGTCCTGGGGGCCGGGGATCTGGCTGGTTTTGCCAAGTGGCTGTGGTTTGGGAGATCTCACGTGTTTGCAGCCAATATGTCAACTAGGCCTGGAGCCGTCTGAGGCTTGACTAAGAAGAGGGATCGGCTCCAAGCTCAGTCACTTGGTTGTTGGCAGGAATCTCAGTTCCTCGCCATGTGAGCCTTGCCATATGGCTGCTTGACATGGCAGTTGGCTTCCCTCAAAGTGAGTGATGAGGGGGAGAGAGAGAGGGGAAGAGAGGAGAGATGTCAGCTGCAGTGTTTCTTACAAATTAGTCCTGGGATAACAGATCAACCTTCTACCATGTTCTCTTGGTCACTTGGGCGGCACAGGAAAAGTCCCCACAGGGCATGAGAACCAGAAGGTGGCCATCATGGAGGAGGCCGCATGGTGCCGGTACTGAATTTCGTTTGTTGTTTGCACTGGAGCCTCTTTTCAAATGTCCATCCGTCTGTCCTTCCCCTCTTGTTCCCAAGGGGTGCGTCAAGCTGAAGGAAGTGGGCTGAGTGGACCTTTGTGAGGTGCTGGCAGACTCTCTGTTTGGCTTCTTCCAGACCCTATTTTAAAGTCATAATAAAACATTAAAAAAGCCTGGGGATGTGGTTGGGTGTAAAGTCCTGTATTCAATCCCCAGCCCCGCTAACCAAATAAAGAGAGAAACAAACAAAAAAACGTAGTCACCTGTGCATGGGTGGACCTCGATCCTGTGGGGAGCAGGATGATGCAGAGCAGGCGCCTCGGAATCACCGTGCTAACGTGGCAGTGGTGGAGCCACCTTGTTCATCCCCTTGAGGGCCAGTGTAAATGCCAGGACCCTCCACCTGCCACAAGAGGGCAGAGCAGACTTTTGAGGTTGAGGAGCCCTGCAGAAGAAACCTCCCTTTATCTGCAAGGACACAGAGGTGGCTCATGTTGGAGGGACTGCCGGGGTCCTGACAATGACCATGGGTTCCTTACAGGGTGACAGGTGAACATCCGCTTTTTCCTACATGTGAAGTCTATTTGTAGCTCTTTTCTCAGGTTTCCTTTTAATTTCTCCAGAGAAGCATCCTCTACTCCCCACCTGGGAGGCTGGCATGTCTGACAGACCCCCTAGGCCTGGGTTAGGTGGTATCTGACAGCCTTCTCTTTGCAGCAGGGTGGGTGAGAGGGCTGCGGTGCATCTTGATCTGTGTTTATTTGGTGCTCCTTGGGATGTGAAGTGACCCTGGGCTCCTGAGGCTGAGGAAGTGGCTGAGAGCTGACTCGGCCTGAGATTTCCCAGCATCTGATGGTGACAGCACGGGGAAAGGCGGCTATGTTTAGAAATAATGACTCTGTCTTGTGCAGAGGCATTAAGGCGTCCTCCCCAGCAGCCTTGAGAATTAGCAAGAGGCATCCCTGACAGAAGTGACAGTGACTTCCTTGTGGGCTGGTTGCTGCTTTTCTGTGTAGAGGCCTGGGGCTGCACTGAGGCAGGGCAGCATGGCCACAGCTGGTCCTGAGAGTCATTGCCAAGGGCAGGCAGAAGCCACCCCAGGGATGGGGAGCTTAGTTCACAGTGGTTATCCAAACCTCCTGATGCTTTGCTTGGCTCTGGATGTCAGCATTACAGTTTAGTTACAGAGAGGTGTGAATGCATCCGCGCGCACATGTGCGTGCGAGCACACACACACACACGCGCTCCTGAAAATGCCACAGAGGTACATAAAGTTAAGAAGAAGGGTCAGGGTCCATCTGTTCCCTGGTCTCAACTTGCAGGGTAGGTACCTTAGTTACTTTCTCATTGCTGAGA
Organism: Dinomys branickii; assembly: GCA_004027595.1. Lineage (NCBI taxonomy): Eukaryota > Metazoa > Chordata > Mammalia > Rodentia > Dinomyidae > Dinomys > Dinomys branickii. Next base: position 244,985 of record PVLD010000178.1, on the reverse strand, counting down.
CAAAATAACAATACCCAAAGTTAAAGGAGGAAAGGTTTATTTGGCTCACAGTTTGTAGAGGTTTCAGTCTGTAATTGGCTGGCTCCAAGGCATGGTGGCATGGCAGAGGGGGCACTGCAGAGGAGAAGCAGTCCATCGCAGAGGAGGCAGGGGGTATCAAGCAGCAAGGCTCCCTTTCTCTTTTATCCCACCTAGGCTACAAGCCTTTTGGGTGGTGCTATTCACACCCAGGCTGGGGCTTCTGATTATCCACACCCAGAGCTATGATAAATAAATTAGTGGACTGATCCAGTTCCACACATCCCAGTATCATCCTTAATCCTCACTGACTTAACTTAGATCCAGCCACCTCTGAAAAGCCCCACCTATGACTGCATGAGGCTTTTGAGGGACATTAGACACAAGCTATACAGTGGGATACCTCTGTTTTACACTGGGTGGGGAGAGGTCACCTCTGCTAAGGCAATGCTTTGCAAAGACCTGAGTCAGACAGAAACAAATTGTGTAGACATCTTGAGAAGAGCATTCTGATGGGTTGATGTGTGTGAAAGTCCTGGGGCAGGAGAGTGCTGGGCAGAGTGGAGGGAGTGCGGGGGCTGTTAAGACAGACTAGAGCCAGAAATGAGAGAAGATATGTGTCAGTGGTGAGGGGCAGTAGATAAGTAGATCAGTTTGGCCTGTAGAAAACTCATTTTTCTTTCTTTTTTTTTTTTTAAACTGAGGTATAATTCACAGGTAGTAAAGTGCAGGTCTTGAGTAGACACAAAGAAGTAGCCAGGTTTGGTTGGAGAAGGAAGGTGGGAAGTGCCAGGCCGGAGTATCTCCCCCAGCATGTGGAAGACTCGTGTTCTTTGCAGCATTTACAGTAGAGGAAAGGGCCTGAATGGGCAGGAAGGTCCTGGTCCTGAAGTTCCTGAAATCCTCTTCGCTGCTGGTGTCCTTGCTGTGGGGCACTGCCTGCTAGTCCCTGCAAGACCTGAAGGAGCAGCCGAGATGCAGGGCAGGGCTCCTAATGGGCCTGCGGGGTGCCCCTGGTCTGCCCTGGGATACCTGCCTGCATCAGTCCCTCACTGCCTGTATTGTAGTGAGCATTGTCTCCTCCACTGATCGTCTGCTCAGACTCACCTTCTGGGCTTTCCTTCGATCAGCTCCAGGTACGTGAGATGGCTCCAGTTTTATAAGACTCTACCCCACCCCCACGTGACCCGCCTTCCACAGGCGTTCACATCTGAGCAGTACTGGCCATGTGAACTCTGCTCGGTGAGTCCTGGTCTCAGATCTGTGACAAAGACAGAAGAAGAGGCTCATAGGAATAAATCACTTGTGCATTTGAACACGTGAAAGCCGAAGTTCTTTTTACAGGAAGAGAGTGGCTGGAGGTGACAGTGGGAGATGAGATGTTGAAACCTCTCACCGTAAAAAGGGCCAAGAGGGAGACTAGCAGGTGAGGAGGAGAAATGGGAGTGTGCAGACATGTGACAGAGGGAGAGAGAGTGCGCCCTGGGTTGAAGGAAGTGGCTGTAAGGAGATACAGTGTGTTTCTCAAGGATGGCAAATTATTGTAGATGCCTTTTGAGCTCTTCACAGGCTGCCCATGTTGGATGCTCGGGCACACATAGATGAGCTCACACATACACTATCCATCTCTTTACTAACTTGGCAGTGGGATTCTGGGCCCCCCACTGCTCTCGCTGGGTGGTGCCTCCTTGCCAGAGGCCAGGGCATTCTTCATCTTGGAGATGGCCCTGTGTCCCCAGCGCAGGAGGCTGAGACTTGGTGAACCAAGTGATATCAGGGGATACGCTTGGGCCAGCGTGATGGGGGACTCCCAGCAGACTTAGGGTGAGAAATAGGGGCCTGAGAGAAGGAATGGCTTGGAGGGGTGAGGCTGAACTGTGGGGGGTCCTGCCTTGGCTGTGTGGCTCAGGGACCATGGTGGTGATGAGCTGGCCTGTGCTTCCTGGAGTCCTTCGGGATTCCCAGTCCTTTTGTGCACCATGTGCAGAGGCTATGTTTTAGCTGGGGAGCATGCATTACCTCTACTTTCTGTCTAGTTTTTCTCCTGCATGTATTTGTGTAAATTTGGGTCTGTAAAGAAGTTTTTTTATCTCTAATGCACATTTGCTGCAAAGAGTGGCCTAATCTGCTGCCTGGAAATGACCTTGCTGTCTGTCTGCCTGTCGCCATGCTGTGGTGATGTCAGGGGTTTCTGTCCTCTATTTTTGCTAGAAGGTGCTTGGCCTGGAGCACTGTGTCTCATGAGGTCCTTGTCTCCTACAGTCCACCCAGGCTAGCAGGCACGGGCTTTCACTTTTTGTGTGAGGACAACGATCGTGTTCTGAAAGAGGACCTGGAGAAATTGTTCTTGAGTTTAATTCTTTATCTCCTTCCCCAACATGCCAAGCAGAGATTGCCTGCTTGCAGAGTCAGCCCTAGGGATGCCACTGTGCGGTGTCGGTTGTGCCCAGGGAGGTCTGGCCTTGGCTTTTGGCTGGAGACAAATGAGACTATGAGCCTTAGAATGTCTTGTTCTCCTTTGCTGGGGAGGGGGGGCTTTCAGCCATACCAATAGAGGGAATGACCATGGGGGCTTTGGGCCACAACAAGGTGATCTGGGCTGGGGCTTTGAATCACAAGGTGTCAACTGGGCTCCAAAGAGGCTGAGACAGACCAGCCACATAGTGCCCTCTGAGCCTCTGTGCTAAAGGCAAGGATGGCCATGGACACCGAGGCCGAGATGTGCTCTTGGCTGGAAGTGCTCTGTGACTGATGTTACCACTGCTGTTGAGAAAGTAATGTTGTCTGGAGGCCACTGGGCGGGGCCAAGGGACACTGCTCCACCTTCTCCTGGGCCTCCTTCTCTGCCTACTTTATACCTTTACTCTGTGACCTTGGGCACAATGACCTGCTGAGCTCTGTGTACCCTTCTAAGGTATCACTGAACCTGGAAGGTGGCTTGAAGGAAACTAGATTTGCGGTTGGTGTCAGAACTGAGGGTGACCTTGTGGATCAGATCCCCCGTGGTGTCCACATGCAGGGGACTCCTTGCTGTCTTTGCATTCCTGCTCCTGGACTGAGTTTCTTTCCAGCTGGCTCGCTGCCTTCACCCTCCTGAGTCCATTCCCACCTCACCAGCACCAGATGTTGGCTCTGTCACTGCCCCTGTGTTTGTAGGGCCTTCGAAGGCTGGTGCCTGGCCAACTCGGTCATGATCAGGCCTTGGCTGATCTCTCTCCAGCCTATGCACTTCCTCAGCCTGACACACCTAGTTCCTGTGGTCTGAAGAGCACATCTGAGCTCTACTGCCTGCAGAGGCATCTCAGGCCTGTCTCTTTGGCTTCTCCTCCTGTCTGGAAACCCCTCTAGAAGGACGTCTGTAATATTCTATCATCTGTCTACCTGTCTAACTATCTATCTCTATGTATCATCTATCTTTTTATCCTGGCTCATGACTCCCACAGCTCTTGTTATTTCCTAAAAGACTAGAAGAATAAGCGTATCTTCTCTTATAATACTAGGGAGCCATCAGCCTTAGAAAGCAACATATCTCTGCCCTTGTGCTGTCCTCTACCTGCTCCTGTTCCTCTCTAAGGCAACCATATAAACCAGAATTTCTCCTTCCCAAGGTGGCCCCACTCCCAAAGGGGGCCTGCCCATCCCCAGGAGGGAGGAGTGCTGCAGAGAGAGGCTGAGGGGAATCTGCACACACGGCCCCAGTGGGTTCCCACCCAGTCTATTTGCATCCACCACAGCCTTTGCACCTAATCCCGTTTCTACATGGCTGTCCATGCTTTAGTTGTGCCTTGTGACGACACTCCATGAAACCCTAAAAGGACAGGTCTCGGAGCTTCTGACCGGAAGAGGCTTGCAGGGAGTGAATAAGAACACACCTACCTGCTGGCAGTGATATGTCTCAGTCCCACAGGGATGAGCGCTCCGCTCCCTGCTTGGGGTCCTCCAAATCATCCGACCTCGAGCATCTCACTGGCTCTTTAACTGTCTCTGCCGAAATATCCCTTAGGGTGAACCACTTGAATGTGTTTCCCTGAGCTCTGTGAGGCACTGCAGCAAACCAATGAGCCTAAAGCAGGGGTTGTGGGTATCCATGACCAGAAGTCCCAGGGACCTTGATTTGTGACTGGGTCTGCAGTAGGGTGGTGTTGGGGACAGAGCCTTCAACCCATGCGGTGACACTGTCCCAGAACTGAGTTAGATGGGAGGATGCCCAGCTGGTGGCCTGCAGAAGTGTTTGTTCGCTGGTGGGAGAAATCCCACAACTTTTGGGGCATAAAAGCCATCTGTGCTGTGAGTATGTAGGAGGAGAAACTGAGTTGAGTTCATTTTTCCCACTCTCTTTCACCCAGTCAGCATGGCCTTCCCAGTCTTCTGGCATCTTGGCACCTGGGGTTCCCTCCCTAGAACCCTTTGGGGTAGACTCACACACCATTATTATTCATTTTCCTGTAGATTGCCCGACATTCTTCCAGAGTATGATCTTGTGTTCTATTTGTAGTTGTAGATCTTGTACACTGCATGTGGTGACTGCTCAAATCACACTGCTGAGGCACAACAAGCGACTCTCTGCCATTGCTGCCTCCTGCTCCACAGTTGGGGGCAGAGTCAGTCAAGGTTTTACTACAGAAACAGATATAGCACAAGGTATACAAATGTACAGGAAATTACAAGATCGGTTTATGATTGTCAGCCACAGAGTTGGACGAGAAAGTGTGCAGCGGGTGTCTATACACTGGAGAATGAAGGATCCAGTCCAAGGTCTGGAGCTCACTGCAGTGTCCATGCAAGTCCTTATAAGGAGGCCAATGGGTCTGTGATGGAAGGCTGACCAGTCTATGCCAGAAGGCTGAAGGATCCAGGGCAGAAGCTGAAGAATCTGCGCTAGAAGCCAGGAGATAACACCCAGGCAATAAGCTATCCTAGGGTGGATACTCTATACCCTAGAGGGTAGGAGTGCTAAGTCAACGTAGTTAAGCTTCTAAGCTTCTCAAGTTACCAATCAATCTATCACTATAGAGGTGTTCTGGCTGACTTGACCAAACTGAGTCCAGTCCCAACTGTACTCTTCTGGTTCCTGCCAGGTCCTCTGGCATCTTGGGGCTTGTTCCCTTTGATTCCTTCCTTAGTCCAGTGCTTTCTTGGCTTGATTTGTGTGGCCTCATTGTAGCATAGTGGCCAGGAGTGGGGAGAGGCAGGACGGAGTCCATCACGTGTTGTCTTGGTGCGCAGAAACCTGCATGGTCTTCAAGCAATGGGAAGAGCAGGCCAGGATGTGGCTCAGAGCCTACCAAGGATGATAGGGACTTCCAGAAGGGCCGCCCTCCAGTTCTACCTGGTTTGTGCTCAGTGTGGTATGAATGTATCCCCCAAGTTTCATGTGTTGGAAACTTGGTCCCCAACAAAGCAATGTTGAGAGCTGAGACCTTTGGAAGTGATGAGTCATGATGGCTCTGCCCTCAAGAATAGATTAACTACTGGGCTATGGGGGGAGCTGCTTTGTTACAAAGTTGGGCTATTTCAGGCATGTTTGCTCTGTCTCACCATTGCATTCCCTCTGCCATATTACAGTGCAACAGGAAGACCCTCACCGGATATAGAGAAGATGCTGTTGCCCTGCTCCCAAACCCTTCAGTACCCAGAACCATGAGCTGAATAAACTTACTTTCTTTATGAATTACCCAGTCTCAGGTATTTTTTGTAGCAACAGAAAACAGCCAAGACAATGCCTTCCCTGTCACCAGTGATAGGAGGCTCATTGCCTGTCAGGCAATGAGGGGTCCAGACTCAGCACCCCACTCTGTCACCAATTCCAGGTTCCCTGTCATGTCTGTCAATTTTTGATATCAAGGTTATGCCAACTTCACAAAACATAGTGAGGAAGTGTTCTATCATCTCTATTTTCTGCAACAGTTTCAGTAAGATTATTTGTTCCTTTAATATTTTCTGGAATTCACTAGTAAAACCATCTGGGCCTGAAATTTTCTTCCTAGGAAAGTTTTGGATAATTTATTTAACTTCTACTCAGATTTTCTATTTTATTTCATGTTAGTTGTATTTTCAAGGAATGTGTCATCTTACCAAAGTTGTTGAATATATTGGCACAGTTATTCTTAATGTTCCATTATTAATTTTGTGAGATCTGCAGTTTCTCTAGAGACACCACTTTATTCATGTTCTGCCTCTTTTTGATCTGTTCAATGAACCATCTTTAGCCTTTTAAAATTTTCTCTTTCGTCTGTCTGTTTTTACTTCATCAGTTTCTGCTGTTACTTTTATTATTTTCTTGCTTTTATTTTCTTTGGGTTTATAGTAATCTTATTTTTAAAAGTTTCTTGAGAACCATAGTTCACTGACTTGAGACTTCTCCAATAAAGTGCTGTAACTATAAAGTTTTCTCTAAGCCTTTTTTAGGTACATTCCATAGATTTTTTCTTCATTATTATTCTGTTTGAAATATTTTAGATAATCTCTTGTGATCTCTCCTTTGGGAAGATGTTTGGGAATATATTGTTTAAATCCTCAAATCTGTTTTTTTCTATATATCTTATTATATCTTTCTATATATTTTAATTTTTAATTTACTTCTATCTGGTCAGAAAACATTCAATGAGGTTTCAATTTCCAAAATATATCAGGCTTTAAAGAAAATGACCTAACTTGGTGAATACATCAGGGTTCTAAGAATGTCAGTGAAGTCAAGGTGGTTAATGCTGTTACTCACGTCTTCTACTCTGTCCGGCGCCGCTCCCGACCCGCAGAAGGCAGCACGCAGACAATCGGGTTCTGTAACGTGTTTCTTTATTGGACACAGCACAAACCCCACAGGAGTCCACTC